>PVJL010005252.1:0-111809 GCA_004026885.1 Lyroderma lyra | reverse complement strand
CCGTCTCTGCTCCCTTCCCTCTCCCCGACTCGCCCCTTTCTCGCCAGCCTTCAGGTTTACTTGCGATTTGTGGATTTCTCAGCAGCCGGTTTGTCACTCAGGGTCCGCTTTCTTGGCTCCTGGACGGCCGTTCAATTGTGTTTTCTGGGAGAGGCTTTAGGAACCTCCTCTCCAGTCGCCATCTTGTCTTCTCTCCCTGAATGAGTTTTTGAAAGACAGGTTAATCTGAAATATTTGCATTTTAACTGGAGTTTTATATATATACATATAGATGCCAGGGTTTTGTTATTGTTGTTGCTTAGTTGGTTGGTTTGCTCATTTGCCCAACATCTAAACCCTTTCTTACAGTTGGAGAATTCTCCACCATATGAGTCTTCATAGAAGGCATAGAGGTGAAAAAAAGCCAGATATTTGCTTTTCCAGCTCTCCCTTAGAGCTCGGGTATGACATATGATCTAAGCTAGATTGATCAGGTACATTCTCCTGGAACTTAAAATAAGACACATGTGTTGCTTAGAAGCAGGAACAGTAGAGAAAGGTCACTTTGGCTGTGGTGGGGCTGTGGCAATAACATCTAGGTTTCTGGGCAGCAGTGACAGTAGAGCAAGTGTTGGCCTTTAGGTCCAGTGTTCAGGGCAGGAGTAGAGGGGCACTGGTGTCCTTATTTCATTGGTTCTGTAGCATGATTTGGGCTGAGTTTGTACCTGTCTTGGCTCCCCTTTTTTCTGCCTGTTTTTTAAATAGTTTTATTGAAATGTAATTCACATATCATACAATTCACCCATTTTAAAGTATACAATTCACTTTTTAGTATACGAGTATTCATAGATATGTGCTATCATTACCATAGTCAATTTTATAAAATTTTTACAATCTCAAAAAGAAACCCTACCCCTTTAACTCTCACTCCCAGTCCCTCCCCAGCCCTGAGCAACCACTAATCTACTTTCCGTCAATAGATTTCCCTATTCTGGACATAATATATGAATGGAATCATATAATATATAGTCATTTGATACTGGCTTATATTCATTTAACATAATGTTTTCAATATTCAACTATATTGTAGCTTGTAGTTGTGTTATAAATATTCATGTACAAGTGTCTGTGTAGTTATACAAGTATGCTTTCATTTTCTGCCCATTTTTCAGCCTAATTCTCCAGGCTTCTTGGTGATTCCATGAGATAGATACTCATACAGAAGATAATTTTAACAAATTAATTTCTTAGTCAAATCAGCCAGAGTTGATTTTTGTTCTTTTTTTTTTTTTTTTTTTTTTTTTTTTTTTTTTTTTTTTTTTTTTTTTTTTTTTTGTGGTTCCCTGACTGGGAATCGAACCCAGGCCACAGCATTGAGAGTGCTGAAGCCTTAGCCACTACACCACCAGGGAACCCCTGATTTCTGTTCTTGATAACCATGAAATATTTTCACCTTTCCCTTGGGGCCAAATTATATTTATTTATTTATTATTTTTAAACTTATTGGGGTGACATTGGTTAAGAAGAATTATATAGGTTCCAGGTGTATAACTCTACAGTGCATCATCTATGTGTTGCATTACGTATTCACCACCCAGTGTCAGTTCTCTTTCCATCAGCATATATTTGGCTGTCCTTCCCTCCTCTCCCCACCCCACTTGCCCTCAGGTAACCTCTAAACTATTGATTGTGTCAATGAGTTTTTTTTTTTTTTCTTTATTGCTTTCAGTTTTATATCCCACATATGAGTGAAATCATATGGTTCTTGTTATTTTCTGTCTGGCTTATTTCACTTAGCATGGTGATCTCCAGGTCCATCCATGTTGTTGCAAATGGCAGCATTTCATCTTTTCTTATAGCTGAGTAGTATTCCATTAGTATATGTACCATAGCTTCTTCATCCAGTTGTCTGTCGCAGGGCACTTTGGTTGCTTTCATGTCTTGGGGCCAAGTTCTTTATCCCAGAACAAAAGGGCTATTATTAGCTAATGTGATGCACTTCCCAATTACCTTCAAAATCTTGAGTTTAGCTTTCTCTGTACCTGGATGTTTAAAATGAGATCCAGAGAGAGAAAGTGACTTGCCCAAGGTCTAGACGAGGGCTAGGATCTAGGGCTGTCCATCATAATTTAATATTCTTTTTCCTACACTTCACTTCCTTTTATCAATTCAACAAATGTTTGTCAACCTCTATGGCCACTGGTTATGGAAGAATCAGAGGATATAGAATGCAAAGACATGTTTTCTATTCCCGGTTTTGACACTTTTTATCTTTGTAACGTTGGATAAGTTACTCAATTTCTCTGGTCCTCAGCTATGTCATCCATAAAAGCTAGGGCAGGGGAGCTAGAGAGAAGGGGTTGGATTAGATGGTAGAATCTCAAATGCCTACAGCCTGTGTAGGGTGTTACTGTTTCACTTATCCTATTCTATTTTATTCACCTATAATTTATTCCCTCTTAATTGCACTTTATAGCAAAAACATTTATTTGTGTTCAAAAGAGTAAATTCTGTTGAAGTTTTAGTTCTTTTTCATTTTGTTGTTTTTTCATCTCACATCTTTTCTGTATTCTTCTTAGTTTTTACTGTGCTTTATTTTCATAATAGCATGTTAGGTTGTATTTTTTTCAAAACAGACACAGTGTGTTTACTTTATTTTCACAAAAAATGAGTTCTTTCTCCTCTTTAAAAAAAAGAAGGGTGGTCCTCTTACTCTAGCTCTTTTTTTTCTTCCTTTTGTTGAAGACACAGTCAAAAATATTTCACTTATAAGGAAAAGGTTTAAGAAAAATAGCAGAACAAATATTTTGACTAAGGGCAAAAGACACTTGGCCTAAGTACTGGGGAGACCATAGGGACTGATAAGGACTAAAGCTCACAGTAGGCAAAACAGCTAGATGTTTGGGTTAATAGATAAATCCTGAAATTTGATTTTAATGTGAAATCCTCTATTCCTTAAATTCAGGCAATCAATTTAATTAAAGTTTGGTCCACAAATTGTTTTATAGTTAGTTATTGAGATCTTGTGTTCATTGTTATTCTTCATGTGAGAAGGAGCACCAGCAGCTCCCAATGGGAGGTGACAAAAGGAGTGGTGACTCTGCTGTTTGCTGCTCATTGACGGTATATACTTGCCAGTCCTTATGCTTCAGGCATCACCCTCTGTCTGAAAGGGTCAAGTCTGGGAGGCCCTGGTATGGGCCATTGTTTTATGGAGGGATGTCTGAGGTACCTGGAAGTCTTTCATCCTGATTCCCAGAAGCAATCTAGCCAGCTCCTGGGTAAAACCCATGAACAAATTCTGTCCTATGTTGAGCATCAGGAATGTGCTGGCACAGAAACCAAAATGTGGCTTGCAAAGGGTGTGGGGAGAGGAGAAAAGATTGGAAAGGGAGATACCAAATAAAGTTGGGGGCTATTACAGAGCACCAGGAATGGGGCAAGGGCTAAGGCAAGAAAATGGAGATAAAAGAATAGATTTGAGAAACAGTACAGAAAGAAAACAGACTGAGGGATACATGAATCTAGAGAATGAAGAGGTGGGACTGGAAATGCCTGCCAACAGGTTGTACTTTGTGCTACCAGATTAATCTTGATAAAACTTCAGTTTGATCATTCATTAACTCCAGCTTATCTTGGCTTCATACTGAAACCAGACACAAGGCAATCTGTCACCAGATGCACACTGAATGCCCCTCTTCACCCCCAACCAATCTCTTCTACTAGTCCATTAAGAATCTTAGACTGGGAGGCAGTCAAGAAGTCCCAGTGAGAGTCACAAGTTCAGTCATTTTCTGGCTGTGTGGACTTGGGGAAGGACACTAAACACCAAGGAGCTTAGTTTACTCATTTGAACAATGGCTCCCTGTATGAGGCAGTCTGCTGAGTCAAATGACATATGAGCTAATATCTGGCATCTATCCTCTTATTGAATCTTTGCAACCCTAGGAGATGGGCACTACCATTACCCCCTTTCAGATGAGGACACTGAAGCTCAGAAAGGTGGAGTAGCTTTCCCAAGGCCACATAGTAAGTGGCAGAGCTGGAATTAAAACCCAGACTGCTTAACTCCAAAGCTTTATTGTTCTGACTCTCTGCATCAACTAACTGTTGCTATAAAATGACTCACTCTGAAACATAGTTGCTTAAAACAATTATTTTATTTAACTCACAATTCTATAGGTTATCTAGTCTTGGCTAGTGCAGCTAACCTATGCTAGGCTTCCTCATTGGTCTATGATCAGCTGGTGAGTTGGTGGTGGCTAGATGATCTAGCATGGCCTCACTCCCATATTCAGTGATGGGCAGTCACTGGCTGACTGCTGGCTGGGGCACCTTGGTTCTCCTCTATGTGGCCTGTCATCCTCCAGCAGCCTCGCTTAGGCTTATTCACATGGTAGTCTCAGGATTCCAAGTGTAACAAAAGAAATCAATACCCTGCACACAGGCTTTTTCTTATAATTGAAGCCAAACTAGAGTCAGTGTGGAAGAGTGCTTTCAAAAGGTGTAGATAAAGGGAAAGGTCTACTTCCTGCCTACTTTTAAAATCTGCCGTAACTGCTAAGCTATCATCCCTGTTTATATCTCACAGAGTTGATCAAAGGCTATGAAGGATGTGAATCAGCTTTGTAAGCTTCTATAAAGCACTGTCCAGATGAGAGGTGTTGTTTAATTATTAGCACTATTTTCTACTAATACCCCAAATTCAATGTGTGTGATTACTATCTTCATTTTACAGATGTGGAAACTAAAGTCCAGAGAGGTTAGTTAGGTGGTTTACCTAAAGGACATAGGACTAGAATCTGAACAGAGGTCCATGTGTCCAGTGTTCTTCAACTTAATTATTACTTTGTTCTCTAATCAATTTTCCTGAGTAAGTCTTGTTTCTTCAACTTAACTAAATTACTTGAAGACTTCAAGAATGTCTTTTATTTCTTTTGTGGCCCTTGGTAATGGCTAGCATTATACCAAACACAGACTTATTAAATATCTGAGTCATTGGAGTTCCCTGATGGTGTAGTGGCTTAAGGCTTCGGCGCTGGTGCTGTCAGTGCTGCGACCTGGGTTCAATTCCCAGTCAGGGAGCTACCCACATACCAATAAAGAAAAAAAAATATCTGAGTCATTCATTCAGTTATTCACTCTATAACGTTTATTGAGCCCCAACTATGTCATAAGTAACACACCATCCCATTCCTTAAGGAACTCATTGCGTAGTAAAAGAAACAGTCAAACCAACAATGTAATCTCACTTGATAGAGAGAAACTTAAAGGGTTATTATGGGAGCAAAGAGAAGGAATCCTAAACTATCCTTGGAGCCAGAGGGGGCACCTGCCTTTTTAAATGCAAAGGAAACTGGGGAGTGGACATCTGGAAGACAGCACAGCACATGCAAAGAGTTGTAAGTGAGAAGTAACACAGTGTGTGCAAGGACTTCCCCGCAATCTGTGGTGTTGGAGCAGGGGTAAGAAGCACTGAAGGGAAAGAGGTGAGATTAAAGAGATAAAAAGCTTAACCTTGATCTTGAAAGCACTGGGATCTACCCAAGGGAAATGAAAACACATGTTCACACAAAGACAAGACTTGTCTGCAAATTTTTTAGTAGAAGTTTTAGCACCAAAACTGGAAATTATCCAAATGTCCATCAACTTGTGAATAAATAAACAAAATGTGATATAGTCATACAAATGGAATGCTGCAGATACTTGAATAACATCATTACATTATAAAGTTGATAAAATGATGAAGCTACTGTGGTAGCTTAACTGTTGTTTGTATCAGTTAGCCTATGGTAAAATTGGTTTCATTATACATCATTTCATTTAAAATCACAGAGCCTATTGATGATATTAATGATTTACTATACTACTCAGCACCAAAAAGTAAAAGAACTACTCCTATTTGTTCTATCTTGAAAAAAAATCTCATAAGCTTCATGCTAAATGAAAAAAGTTGTATTGGTTTGCAGAGCAGCCATAAAAAGTACCACAGATTGGGTGGCTGAAACAACAGAAATTTATTTTCTCACAATTCTAGGAGCTAGAAGTCTGAGATCAGGGAGCTGACAGGGTTGATTTTTTCAGAGGCCTCTCTCCTTGGCTTGTAAATGGTTATCTTTTCCCTGTGTCTTCATACGGTCTTCCTTCTCTGTGTATGTCTTAATTTCCTCTTCTGATATGGACACACGTCATATTAGATTACGGTCTACTCTAATGATCTCATTTTAACATAGTTGCCTCTTTAAAGACTCTATTTCCAAATACATTCATATTCTGAGGTACTAGAGGTTAGGATTTCAACATATGATTGGGGGTGGGGTCACAATTCATCCTGCAGCAGAAGCCATATACAAAAAAACTATATGTTGTATGGTTTTAGATAAATAGGGATTGATTGTATAAATGGGGAATGAAGACACAAGAGAACTTTTGAGGGGTGATGGAAGGGTTCCAAAATTAAATTGTGGTTTTAAGTGTGTGAATGGGGGTGGGGTAACACCATCAAATCTGTATTTTAGAAACACCATTCTGGAACTGGTGTTAAAGATGGCTGGGGCAGCAGGGGTAGGGCAGGGGAATGGCAGGTTGGAATAGAGACGAGGCTAGAGATTAGAATGAGCATGAATTTCCTTTATAAGCAGAAAAATAAGTTGTTGTTCTTTAAAAGACGGATGATAAGGAGGCTCTGGAACAGGGCAGCTACAGGGTGATCAGAGGTGTGCTGGAGGCATCTCCCTGTGGGACACAGCAAGGGGAAATGAGGAGAATTAGTTTGGGGAAAGTCCACCGACTGATTTTGTTGTTTACTCTAGAATCTTGGAAGAAAAATATTGAAAGTTAAGATATTTCAAATTAGTCAACCCAAAATGCATGGAGTGTTAACTAGGTATAGTACACTTCAGTTAACCAGCACCCATGGGGACCGGTAGATGCTGGATAAATGTAGTATTTCTTTGATTTTTTTTTTTTGCCAGTTGCTGGAGTTCCAGTTAATGGGGACTCTACTGTACAATACTGTGTATACAGGTTACATGTATAGGAATGTATGGAGCCTCCCTTTTGGGTCTCCAGCACCAGTGTCCTTTGCAGCTCTCAAGCCTGTTTAGGACCTGGGCTGGGTCCTAAATTATATCCATAGAAGGTCACCCCTCTCCCTCCATTTCTAATCACTGGGTCTTTGAAGGAAGCTGGATTTTCCCAGTTTACCTTATCAGTAATGCTCACCTTGTCATCAGACTATGTAACAATTTCAGTGGTGGAAGGAAAGGTAGACAACACCTTCCACAAACAGTATTTTGTAAATCAACAAATGGAATTGTAGAGCAGAACAATATTCAGTTTCTTCCATCCATTTAACTGTTCTTTTGGCCATTCAGTTGTCAGTCAACAAATATTTGCCCAGGGCCTACTTCATGCCAGCTATGGCTACACTGGGTGCTGCCAATCTGTGGATGAAAAAACCTTTGAAGCATTTCCATTCCATGGAAACTTCAGATCTACCACATGCTCTCCTCCTGCAGATTCAGGCCTGCAGTTTCTGAGACATCCCTGGCTGAGGGCATTCTAGATGGAAAAGGCCTCAAAATGTGTCTGTCATCCTTTTTTCTAAGACAACACCCATCACCACCTCCCACCCCTGTTACTTAGGCAGGCATGTTGTGAAGTTCATGGCCACGCTCACTCCCACCCACTTCTGTTTCCATATAGTTAGTTAATTGGCCCTTGATGGTTCTACCCACCATCTTCAATTCTCCTCACTCTTCCTCTCTCCTTAACTCACTGCAGTCTGGCTTTTGTACCTCTCACTTCTCATGCCAGTGTCACCAGAAGCCTCCTAGTTGCCAGATCCAATGCATTCCTCTCAATCCCTACCCAACACCATTTTGGGGAGGCATTTTACACTGCCCATCACTCTCCCCTTCAAACTTGCTTCTCCTTTTGTTTCCACACTGAACCCTCCTAGTGCTCCTTCTCCCTTTCACTTCCCTTTTTAGGACTTCCTTTTTTTGCAAGTCCCTTACTACTGATGTTCCCTGGGGTTCTGCCTTCAGCTCTACCCCTGAGACATGTAGTCCCCATGATGTTCTCAGCTTCTATCTATACATTGTGGATCCCCAATCTAACTTGCATCTGAGCACAAACATATCCTGCAGCCTATTGGACATCTCTAATGGGTGCACCCTGTTTATTTCCTCTTGTATGATAAAACATGATCTTGTAACTGTTAACTTACCTGTTTCTAACAAAGGCCATATGTATGAGTATTCATTTAAGTCTTCACATGACTCACGTTGCTGTTTTCTCAATACTGGGTTCTGCAGAAGCTATTTTTTTTTTGTCCTTTTGGTGGTTATTTATAAGGACTTATATTCTACTGTATCTCATATATAGTGAGTTAGTAAAAGGAACTCAATAAACAATTGAAGAAAGAATGATTGAGCATCTAAGAGAAACCAGTCCACTGGCTGGCTGCTCAGCATCTTGAAAAAGGTGTGGATAATCTGATATTTTAAAAAACCAGAAACCTAAAAGAAGCTGAGCAAACCAGTTTCAACTATTTAGAAATTATGAAATGGGGAATTGTGGAGAAACTCTGTAGTGATGTGGTAAAAACTGGAAGTAGTGGTAGAGGTGAGCCATGGCAACCCATTGCTATGTTTAAACTAGAACTGTGAGGAAGTAGAAACTGCGATTAAGCCATGGAAGAAAACAGAATAGTCATGGAGAGGCGTGATGCCAGTAGGGAGGCAGTGAGGCAGAGAGGGCAGCGCACCCCATCAAGACTGTGTCTGGAAGGGCCTCTGCCCCTTCTTTACAGGATACTAATGCTGAGGCCACACGACATTTCCTCTGGAAGTCTTCCCAACCCCATGTGCTGGCACCAGAGAGCAAGGGTCTCTGAGACAAGGATCATTTGCTTCTTTTCAGCCCTGAATGCCAGACCCCCAATTCTCAATTTAAATAATTCAGAAATGATGCGCTTAAACAAAACTTCTCATAACCAGTTTCCAATCATCTTCACTTTTACTCTCATCCCCCCAAGCACCATTCCAGCCCACAAGAGAATGGAAAAAGGAGAACAATATACAAAGCAACTGCTAGGTTGCTGAATGTCCAAGGCAACAAAAAGTAGCAACGTGAACCTCTGGTGATGGGCTGAGGAATAAACAGGCTGGGATGTGAGTGTGGGCTGATCTTTATAGAACTGACAAGGTGTTTTAGAACAGCACCTGGAGGCTTACCTCACCCCCCTGGACTCCTGCCTCCCCGGGTGTCAGGAAAGTTGATGTGTTCTGGCCTCAGTGGCTGTATATTACACAAGACAGTGTACCTTGTATCTACACATGTCTATACAAGGTACACATGTTCTCATAAAAAGCTTTTATTTCAAACAAAAAAGGAAATATTGGCTTGTGTGTGTGTTAAAACTGTAACAATGACAGCATTCTGATTTTCTTTTTTATATATTTTGCCTAAAGTGAAAGGAGGGATACATGGTACCTTATCCTGATTACCTTAATCAAGTCTCCCCCACATTTCCTCTCATCCTCTGGCTGGGGTAGTTGCCTGCACTGGGTTGCCATGGCACCCTGTGCTTCCCTCACACTATATTGCTGTTTACTCCCCACACACTAAATTCCCTAGGGATAAAGACCATGTTATATTGCCAATAGTCACAGAGGGCCTGGTAGACAGGTGGCCTTGAGTAATGTTTGATGAATGAATGTATGAATGATCTAGGGCTAAATAGTTGGAGTTAATAAGTTCTGGGCCCCTGAGACACTGGAATGACCCCTTCAACAGTTATGTGGCCCCAAAGTCATAATTCTTAATCTTGTACCCCTCCGTTCTTAATCTTGTGATCCCCAGAGACCTGTGAGGCTCCTGAACTGCTTTGACAGGCCCCCTTTCCTGGTCAGAGTTCTGGGCCCCTTCCCTGACTGAGCCTGGAGATCCTGCCTGCATGTAGGTTGACCACTCCTCACCCTCTTGCCAATATTGAATCCCACCTACATTTCCCACCACATGCCCTGTCGGAATCATTAGACTCTCTGATGCCAATCATTCCTGGGATGAAGTGGGGACAAAGAGGAAGAAAGAGGAAGGTCAGCTTTCTGTTTCTAACACTGACCTCAGGTTCTGTTTTGAGCAATGGGAGCTGAAGAATCTGGACCCCATGGCTCCCACTGCTGGTATTGTCTGAAACCACCATCCCCAGTGGTTTTGTCTGGCCCCCTTTGCTTAGCTTAACTTGGGTTGATGGGTTGCTCTGGTTTCTGGATAACTGCTCCTGTTCTTAACATTGATGTTAAGTCTCAGTCTTAAGGAACACAGAGTGAATTGTCTTTTGTGTGTGTGTTTTTTAAAAGAAGCACCACTTAAAGTATACGTAGGAATGGTGGCACTTCTCCTTTTTGGAGGTTTGCCTATTACATTTGAAATAGGGAAAACATTACAGATACTTGAAATAAGAATATGAGTTAATTTTATATTGTTAAGCGCTCCAGGTTTTTTCCAAAATGGAAATATGTTTATTTGTTCTGAAGATAAAAATGATTCAGATTCAAACACATATAAGAAAAAAATAAGAGAATAAAAATGAGCCAAGTGCTCTCCTGTAAAGCCAACAACAGTGTTTGAGCATGGGCTGTGGACACACCCAGGCAGAAACGTATCACCTGCTGCCACTTACTATCCTCATGGTTTAGGGCAAGCTACTTAACCTTTCTTAACTCCAGTTTCCTCATTGTAAAACAGGGATAACAGAAGGTAAGTAACGATACTTACTTATGCTATAGAATTGTTTTCAAAATTAAATGAGAATATTCAAGTAAATGACCTAGGATGGTGTTTGCATTCTTTAGACACTCAATAGATAAGAGTGAACAATATTTCAAGCCTCCTGCCTCTTAATCCAGTGTTTCCCCCCCCTCAAATCTCACTGCCTTCAGTGTAATTGAACTTAAGTCAATAAACATTTACTGAGAAGCTATTAGATGCTTGTGTGGCTGCTGTTGTTATCATTTTAGAATGAGGCCAGTTCTAAAATCTTACTTAATTATTAGTTTAAGCAAACACTGTCTTGGAACCAAATGGAATCATTTCCTACTGACTCTTTTCACTAACATAAAATTGATTTAAATTTGGATCTTTTATTGGTGAAGGAATAATAGAATTTAACAGAGTTAGTTGAGTAACAAATGAGTCATTCAATGCAAGGTACCCACAAGATTGCATATTTATTATATGTAATTCTTATCACCCCAACAATGTATAAGACCGTCTCACCTATGTTTATTGGTGTGAAAGTGAAGAGGGGGTGCTCTTTTAAGGTTTACTTTTGATCCTAGAACTAAGCTTTTAGAGCAAGAGCCACTTCTAATTTTCTCCAAGTGTTGTGGTTCACTCGCTATTTATTTTCACTTGCTCAAGTACATACAGCCACCTCAATTGTGAAGAACCCATTCTCACCTCTAGCAGCTGTACATGTGCACATGAAAAATGTTTTTGTTTTACATTTAGCTGCCTAGCTGCTAGGCCCTGGTATAATGAGGCATCTGCTACACTTTTTCCTTAATTCAGGTGGTCACCCCAAAATTACTTGTTCGTCTACTGGTGGACCATGATCAATGCCTGGCCACCCCTGATCTAGATATAACATTATAACTTCTGGATACAGTCCTAGACTTGCTTCCTGGCATTTACTAGCTGTGGTTCCTTCCCTAAATCTAATCAAAGATCTGTCCTCCTTAGACTTTCCTTCCTTTTGTCCCCCCATCCCCCACCCTGCCAACAACTGCCCTGACAACTTCCAAGATTAATTTCTGTTTACCTGGAGTCTGTATTCCCACACCCTATAGATATTCAATATATATCATTTGTTACTTGGCTTCCACTGAAAGCAGTTCTTGTTTGACTGATTTGCACAAGGATTCCAAAGTTCTACAATGAAATGTATTAGAGCTCACTGTACTTATTGTTTTTTTCTGTATGCAGTTATAAACTAATGAGATAGAAAAATACAATGTTTAAGATCATGAATGCTGGAGCCAGACTGCTTGTGTTATAATTCTGCTCTGCCACTTATTCTGTGATCTTGGGCAAGTTACTTAACCTCTCTGTGCTAATGTCTACTTATCTGGAAAAGAGGGATAATAACAGCTTTGCTTTCTAGGGTTTATGGTGACTAGATGGGTTAATATTTGTAAATCACTTAGAACAAAGAGTGGCATATAGTTAGTGGTAGATAAGTGTTAGTTATATAATAGTTACCATTTATAGAGCACTTAGCTATCTGCCAGGTACAGAATATGTTATTTTCAATCCCCTCAATTGTGCAAAGTAGACAAATCATTT
Organism: Lyroderma lyra; assembly: GCA_004026885.1. NCBI lineage: Eukaryota > Metazoa > Chordata > Mammalia > Chiroptera > Megadermatidae > Lyroderma > Lyroderma lyra. The sequence continues at coordinate 99,473 of PVJL010005252.1, read as the reverse complement.
GTAGTGGTGTGCTAGAGCTGGCCTGTACTTGCTTATGACAGCTGAATATTAATACTTCAGAAAGTTTACAAGTCAGTTGTTAAACACAGCCATTACTAAAAATTAGATTCTATAAATTTACAATCAAATAAATTATATTAAAAACAAAGACAGCTCCAGATTGGTAAGTAGCAGGTTCAATAAACTAGGGAACCTACATGTGAGGCTGCTTGTGGATACTGTAGGTGGAGTAAATCTCCATGTCCACCTGCCAGAATTTTAAAGGCTTATGTGGAGGCCTTCACTGGGCTTAGCCAGACTCAACAACGCATTGCTCTCTCAAGGCTGCGTTTTTTTAGGGCAGCTTGTAGCTCAGAGAAGTGACATGGAACATTTCAAGGGTAGGAGGAGTGGGGAGCCTGCAATTGCCCAGGTCCAGCTTGCAGGTCAACCAGTGGTCTCTGTACTCTTCATGACCTTCGCCAACAATCGCCATCCACACTGTCTCATGATTCCTATAACATCTGCTGATGTGACAAGATGAAGAACCTCGGGGCCAGTGAACTGAGGGGCTTTTCTGTAGTTTCAGAACTGAATTGACAGCCTTCCTCTGGGTCTGCAGACTGGTAAGAAACCAGGAAATCAATGAGGAGTGGCGGGAAAGATGGTGACTGGGGAGGAGGTCCCTAAAACCTCTCCCAGAAAACACAATTAAATGGCTGTCCAGGAGCCAAGAATGAAAACCCTGAGTGACACAGTGACAACTGAGGAATCCATGCAACGCAAGGAAACACCTGAAGGTTAGAGAGAAGGGGGCGAGTGGGAGAGAAGGGAGGGAACAGAGACGGATCGCGATAGGACCCCATTGCTGCTAACTAAAAAAACTAGAAAGAATTTGGGGAGCAGTACAATACACGGGAGGGAGGAGGCCGAGAGGTGACAAGAGTGAAAGCCAGAATGGCAGAACACGGGAGGACGTGAGGGAGCTAGACCTTAAAACAGCATGTTAGGGACAAAGCTTGGGAACCAGCCTCTGAAACTCTTAAGTAGCAAAAAAGCTGAATGAGGACCCTAAACAGCCAAGGACTCTAATCATCCACAGACCAAAATAAAGTCCCAGATACAGCACCTCAGCTTCCCTTGCCCTTGCAGCTTGCAACTGCATGCAGCTCCTCCACAGGGCCGTGGTTCCCAGCCCACAACAGAGGCACACCAGCCTCCCTCACACGGCTTGTGACATCAGGTCCACAGTTTTAGACCTGTGGCTTTTGCACACCTGGCGCCCTCGCTCAGCACTCTCGCAAGGCCTGGCCTGTGGTGCACACATATCCAGCGTCCTGGTGCACACCTAGTGATCTCACAGTGCCTGCAGGTTTTGGCGTGGAGCGCGCGCATCGGTGCCATCACAGGGCACTCTCACTCGGCCTGTATCTCCAGGCCTGAGCTGTGTGTGCTCCCAGGACCCTCACAGGGTGTGTGCTTGCAGACCGTACCAGAGTGGCTGCTGTAGAGACAAGTCGCTGGAACATTCCTGGAATAAAGCGCTGGAGAGAGAAGAGCGCAGATTTGACAGCATTTACCCCAACCACTGAGAGTGGCCTTGGTCTGCATCCCAACAGCCTCCCTTATTTCCCCCAGCTTCCCCAGCAAAGGGCAGGAGGTGGAGCTTCCCCATCATGCATTTTGTTGGCCTCTCCCCTCTCCTACAGCCTCCCCAGTGATCTGCAGGAAGTGGAGGGACCTCGGATTGACATGTTCCACCTCCAAACGCAGCTGGAGATCAGAGATAAGGCCTACACACCAACCCTCTCTCCCAAAACTTGACTCCCCAGTGCCACCTAGTGTCTGTTCTACAGCAAGGCACCACAAAAATATTAATCAGAGAAAGCTCTGGGGCTCTGCTGACTATAAAGCCCTCATGTCAAGGAAGAAGACCACAGTGGACAATTAGGATTTAAAGCTGCTAAGAAAGAAGATGAAAAATCTCTAGAAAAGGATCTCATAGACCTAGAAATTTCTAAACTAAGTGACAGATTTTAAAGTTACCATTCTAAAGGTTCTGAGAGAAATGAAAACATACTAGCAGAACACTATAGCTGAGATGAATGACCTCAGAAAGTAAATCCGTGAACAAAAGGAACAATTTAACAAAGAAATTCAAAACATAAGGAAGAACAGGATGGAAATCCGAGAGATAAATAATACAATGAAAGAAGTGAGAAATGAAATCACTGCCATAGGAAACAGATTCAGCCAGAAAGAGGAAAGAATTAGTGATATTGAACATCAGAACATGGAAATATCTCAGAAAGAGGAAGATAGGGAATATAGAACCAAAAGGATTGAAAGAACTCTACAAGAACTATCTGACTCCATGAGACAAAACATCAAGATAATAGGATTGGAAGAAGGAACAGAGCACTCTACAGAGAGCATACTCAAACAAATAGTAGACGAGAACTTTCCAAGCCTATGGAAAGATCTGGGACCCCAAATTCAAGAAGAAAACAGGTCCCCTAGATACCTGGACCCTAGCAGATCTTCTCTAAGACATATAGTACTGAAGATGTCAAAAACCAAAGACAAACAGACAATTCTCAAGGCAGCCAGGGAAGAAAGAACTATAACCTTTAGAGGAAAATCCATCAGGCTGGCATCAGACTTCTCAGCAGAATCTACAAGCCAGGAGGGAGTGGAATCAAATATTCAAAATTTTAAAAGAGAGAAATTTCCAGTCAAGAATAAATTATCCAGAAAAATTATCTTTCAGATATAAAGGCAGAATAAAGACCTTCTCAGATACACAGAAGCTGAGGGAATTCGACAGCAAGAGGCTGGCACTTCAAAAAAATACTGAAGGAGGCTCTTCAACCTGAAACAAAACATCAGGAAAAATGGAATAGAGTTGGGGCAACAAGAAAGAAACAAAAATAAAACAAAACAAAACAACAACAACAAAAGCCATGGCTGCAGGAAATCTTCACATATCAATCATTACTCTAAATGATAAAGGACTGAATTCACCAATAAAAAGACACAGAGTAGCAGACTGGATTTAAAAACAAAACCCATCCATATGCTGTCTCCAAGAGACACACCTCAGTCATAAGGACAAACACAGTCTCACAGTGAAAGGATAGGAAACAATACTTCAAGCAAATGGTAACCATAGAAAAGCAGGAGTTGCCATACTGATATCTGATGAAATAAACTTCAGGTTAAAAAAGATAACAAGAGTCAAGGATGGACATTACATAATGATAAAAGGCACAATACAACAACATGAAGATTTGACACTAATTTATATATGTGTTCCCAGCCAGGAGGCACCAAAATATACAAAGCAATTACTAACAGATTTGAAAGGAGAAACTGACAAAAGCACAATCATTGTGGGAGACTTAAACACCCCCTTAAGAGCCAAGGACAGATCATCCGAACAGAAAATAAGTAAGGAAATATCAACTCTAAATGACACATTACAGCAATTGGACATAATTGACATTTACAGGATACTTCATACAACAAAAAGAAACTATACCTTCTTTTCTAGTGCATATGGAACATTCTCAAGGATAGACCACATGCTAGGACATAAAAGTAGCCTCAGCAAATTCAAGAAGATCGAAATCATACCAAGTGTATTCTCAGATCACAAAGTCTTGAAATTGGAAATCAACTGTAAAAGGAAAGCAGAAAAAAAACCACACACATATATATGGAGATTAAACAACATCTTATTTAAAAATGAGTGGATAAAAGAACAAATAAAAGAAGATTAAAATATTTATAGAAACTAATGACAATGAAAATACAACATGCCAGAATTATTGGGACACAGCAAAAGTGGTAATAAGAGGGAAATTTATATCATTACAGGCCTATCTTAAGAAGCAAGAAAAATAACAAGTAACACCTTAACATCTCATCTTAAAGAACTAGAAAAAGAAGAGCAGACAAAACCAAAAGTCAGCAGAAGGAAAGAAATAATAAAAATTAAAGCAGAGCTAACCAATTAGAGAACAGAAGGACAATAGAAAAAATTAATATTACGAAGAGCTGGTTCTTTGAGAAAGTCAACAAAATTGACAAACCCCTGGTGAGACTAATCAAAGGACGAAAGGAAAGGACACAAATATCCAAAATTAGAAATGAAAGGGGAGAAATTACCACTGATACCCCAGAAATACAAAGGATTATAAGAAAACATTATGAAGGACTTTATGCCACTAAATTTAACAACCTAGAAGAAATGGACCAAGAAGAACTGTATAATCTAAATAGACCAATCGATAGCAAAGAGATTGAAATGACTATCCATAATCACCCTAGAGCAAAAGCCCTGGACCAGATGGTCTCACCAACGAGTTCTACCAGGCATTCAAAGAAGAATTAACACCTATCCTCCTCAGACTCTTCCAAAAAATTGAAGAGGAAGCAATACTTCCTAACTCATTCTATGAGGCCAACATTACTCCAGTACCACAGCCTTGGTAAGACAAACACACACATACACACAATTATAGACCAATATCTCTGATGAACACAGATACAAAAATCCTAATGAAAATATTAGCAAATAGAATACAACAATGCATCAAAAAGATTATACATCATGATCAAGTGGGATTCATCCCAGGAGCACAAGAATGGTTCAACATACAAAAATCAATCAATGTGATACACCACATAAACAAAATAAAAGATAAAGACCATATGGTCACATCAACTGATGCAGAAAAAGCACTTGACAAAATACAACATCTATTTATGATCAAAACACTGAATAAAATAGGTATAGAAGGAAACTATCTCAACATAATAAAGGCGATATATGACAAATCCTCAGCTAACATTATACTGAATGGGGAAAAGCTGAAGCCTATTCCCCTAAAATTAAGAACAAGACAGGGATGCCCCCTGTCACCACTGCTATTTAATATACTACTGAAAGTTCTAGCCACAGCAATCAGGCAAGAGAAAGGAATAAAAGTATCCAAATTGGGAAAGAAGAGGTCAAATTGTCACTATTTGCAGATGACATGATCCTTTATATAGAAAATTCCAAAGATTCCACCAGGAAACTATTAGAAACAATAAATGAATACAGTAAAATGGCAGGATACAAAATCAATGTACAAAAATCAACCGCATTCCTATACACAAACAATGAATCTTTGGAAAATGAAATGAGGGAGTCAATTCCCTTTGCCATCACAACAAAAAAGAATGAAGTACTTGGGAATTAACTTAACAAAAAACGTGACAGACTTATACATGGGAAACTATAAGACACTTTTGAAAGAAATTGAAGCAAACACAAAGAAATGGAAAGGTATCCCTGTTCATGGATAGGAAGACATAACTTTGTTAAAATGACCATTTTGCTCAAAGCAATCTACAAATTTAATGCAATGCCTATTAAAATCCCACAATCATACTTTCACTAAATAGATAAAAGAATTATCAGATTTATATGGAACCATAAAAGACCTAGAATTGACAAAGCAATACTATGTAAAAAGAACAAAGTTGGTGATATTACACTCCCCAACTTCAATTTACATTACAAAGCATCAATAATCAAAACAGCTTGGTATTGGCAGAAAAACAGAAACATAGGCTAATGGAAGAGATCTGAAAACCCAGAAATAAGTCCACAAATTTATGGACAAATAATTTTTGATAAAGGAGCAAAAAATATGCAATGGGGAAAAGATAGCCACTTCAGTAGGTGGTGCTGAGAAAGCTAGAAAAACATATGCAAAAGAATTAATCTGAGCTGTAAACTCTCACTATATACAAACATTAACTTAAAGTGAATTAATGACCTTCATATACGACCTGAAACAATAAACTGTATAGAAGAAAACATAGGTACTAAACTTATAGACGTGGGACTCAAGGAAGACTTCATGAACCTGACCTCAAAGGCAAAGGAAGTAAAAGCGAAAATAAATGAATAGGACTTTATCAAACTAAAAAGCTTCTGCACAGCAAAAGAAACCATCAACAAAGCAAAGATAAAGCCAACTGAATGGGAGAAAATATTTGCAAACAATGCATCTGATAAGGGTCTAATATCTAAAATATATAAAGAACTAATACAACTTAACAAAAAACCAAACAACTCGATTAAAAAGTGGGCAGATGACCTAAACAGACATTTCTCCCATAAAGAAATACAAATAGGCCACAGACATATGAAAAAAGTATTCATCCTTATTAGCTATCAGGGAAATGCAAATCAAAACCACAATGAAATATCACCTCACACCTGTTAGAATGGCTGTTATCAACATGACAAGGAATAATAAGTGCTGAAAAGGATGCAGAGAAAAAGGATCTCTCGCACACTGCTGGTAGGAGGGCAAACTGGTACAACCACTATGGAAGATGGTGTGGAGGTTCCTCAGAAAATTGGGAATGGAGTTACCATATGACCCAGCAATACCCCTTCTGGGGATCTACCCCCAAAATTTGAAAATGTTAGCCGAAAAGAATTATGTACTCCAATGTTCATTGCAGCGCTGTTCACAGTGGCCAAAACATGGAAACAACCAAAGTGCCCTGCGACAGATGACTGGATAAAGAAGTTGTGGTACATATACACAATGGAATATTACTCAGCTATGAGGAAAGATGAAATACTGCCATTTACAACAAAATGAATGGACCTAGAGATCATCATGCTAAGTGAAATAAGCCAGAAAGAAAAAACCAAAAACTGTATGACTTCACTCACATGCGGAATATAAAACTGAAAGTAACAAAGAAAAGACAAACAAACAAACAAAAAAGGCATGGACACAATAGTTTATTGTTTATTTGGGGTCAAGTGGGGAGAGGATTAGAGAAGGGGAAGGGGTGGGAGAGGAGTGGGGGAAGCTAAATATAAGGTGATGGAAAGAGAACTCACATTGGGTGCTGAACTTATTATACAACAAATTGACTGTAGAATTGTACACTTGGAAGCTATGCACTGTAGAATTGTACACTTGGAAGCTATGTAATTCTTGCTAACAGATGTCACCCCCAATAAGTCTTAACAATAAAAAAAGATAGAAAAAAACACCAAAGACAGCAAATATTCAAATCTCATCACTTCCTAATTATTTAACTACGTTGTACTACCATCTATGGTCTTGTGGTTGTTTCTTGCATTTATATGCTGGAAATAATGGTGTAATGTTTTGCATCTCTACCTGGCTGCATTTGGTGGCATCAATATTGGTAGCTTGAAATCTGCCATGGTGCAGGTATTTACACCACAGAAGTTGGCAACCACTACAAATCAGGGCTTTTTTAATTTGGCAAATTAGTTGTTAAACATTTATCAGTACATACAGGATCTGGCACAAATAATGCCCCTTTTTTATGAGCTGGTAATCTATGCCAAAATCATAAACATGTAATTCTGTAACATAACAATATCATAACTACATTAACATAACTACTTTAAAAAAGGCATTACCTCTACTGGACCCCGTATTATTGTCCATTATTTGAAGGGACAATATTTTTCTAATCCATTCTAGTCCCAGTACTCCACCCCAGACTGGGAGATGACTTTGATCATAATCTTTTTTTTAAATTCATTTTTATTGTTAGACTTATTGGGGTGACATCTGTTAGCAAGGATTACATAGGTTTCAGGCCTACAATTCTACAGTGCATCGTCAACTTGTTGTATAATAAGTTCACCACCCTTTGATCATAATCTTAATTTGATAGTCCCATTACTGATTTATCTGCAGTCCATTTTTGTCTTTTAGTTTTTCTTCCCAGAATCACTTTTCTTTTATTCAACATTCAGATTAAACCAATTCTTTCTTATACCAGTACCTGTTTTCTTTTTTCCTGGTTTGAGAAGACTTGGCACAGTAGTTAAGATTCCTCAAATAATCACTTCTCTTAAACTTTTTATTGGTGGGAACATAATGCAGAAAACTATACATATCAGGGAGTTCCCTGGTGGTGTAGTAGCTTAAGGCTTCGGCACCGGCGTTGTCAGCACTGCGGCCTGGGTTCGATCCCCGGTCGGGGAGCTACCCATATACCAAAAAGAAAAAAAACAAACAAACAAAACTATACATATCAGAAGTGTACAGTTCACATCATTTTTACAAATTCAACATACCATGAGACCAGCTCTCAGATCCAGAACCAAGACTTTATCCTTTCCTCAGAAGTCTTCCAGTTTCTACCCTCCCAAAGGTAACCACTAATCTAGCTTCCAAAATTCATGCCACTCTTTTAATATTGGCATATCTAGCACTGTGTTCAGCCAGGTACTTTATCTGTATTATTTGCTTCCTTTGGTGTGGGGGTAGTATCAAGACTCTTCTCTGGTCATTTATCTTGACTTATATCCCACTCCTATGGAACAATGACAAGAAACTTGAGTTCCACTCTCAGCACTACCACTTAACCTTGTAACCTAAAAATTCCATGTCTCCTCTCTTAAGACTTGGCAATCTAGTTTATGGAATGTGGACAAACTCAATGCATTTCATTCAGGGTTGCTATGAGAATTAAATGAAATCTCACTTTCAAAGCATCTGGTACATAGAAATATAAAGGATCATATAAGATTATTGTGAAAGACTGTATACCACCAAATTTAATAACCTTGAAAAAAATGGACAAGTTCTTAGAAATACATAACCTTCTTAGACTGAATCACAGAAAACTGAAAAATCTAAATAGATGAATCAACAATTAGGAAATTGAAACAAGCATCAAAATCCTCTCAAAAAGTAAAAGCCAAGGACCAGATAGCTTCACTAGTGAATTCTACCAAACATTAAAAAAGGATTTAATACCTGTTCCTCCCAAACTATTCCAAAGTAATTGAAGAAGAGGCAGTACTTCCTAACTCATTTTATGAGGCCAACATTACCCTGATATCAAAATCTGGTAAGGATAATACAAAAAAAGAAAACTACAGATTCAAAAATTATAAACAAAATACCAGCAAATTGAATACAACAATTCATTACAAAGATTATACATCACGATCAAGTGGGGTTCATTCCAGGTTGCAAGGATGGTTCAGCATATACAAAATGATCGATGTGATGTGTCACATAAACAAAATAAAGGATAAAAATCATATAATCATATCGATAGATGCAGAAAAAGCATTTGACAAGACACAGCATCCATTTATGATAAAAACAATACAATGCATATAAAAGAAAAGTACCTCAATATAATAAAGGCTATATATGACAAACCCTCAGCTAATGTCATAGCAAATGGGGAAAAACTGAAAGCTTTTCCTCAAATATCAAGAACATGACAGGGATGTCCCCTGTCACCACTGCTATTCAACGTAGTATTTGGCGTCCTGGCTACAGCCATCAGGCAAGAGAAAGAAATAAAAGGCATTCAAATAGAGAATGAAGAAGTCCAATTGTCACTTTTTACAGATGACATGATTTTTAAAATAGGACACCCTAAAAGCCTTCACCAAACAAACAAACAAAAATCCTATTAGAAACAATAAACAAATACAGTAAAGTACAAATACAAAACTCCACTAACAATAAAATTGTTATATATATTATAACAATTATTATATATTGTATTGTTATATACTAACAATAACATTTCAGAAAAAGAATAACTAATTTCTTTCATAATTGCAATAAAAAGAATAAAATACCTAGGAATAAACTTAACAAATGATGTTGTTAAGTTGACAACTATAAGACACTATTAAAATAAATTGAAGAAGATACAAAAAAACATTTCATTTTTTCCCCAATCCATTGTTTGTGGATTGGAAGAATCAATATAGTTAAAATGTCCTTAGTATCCAAAGAAATATGCAGATTTAATGCAATCCCCATCAAAATCCCAATGGCATTTTTAAAAGACATAGAACAAAAATTGTCAGATTTGTATGCAATTACAAATTACCCTGAACAGCCAAAGTAATCCTGAGAAAAGAGAACAAGCCTGGAGGTATCACATTCCCTGACTTCAAAATATACTACAAAGGGGCAATAATAAAAACAGCATGGCACTTGAGCCATTTTCCTGCTCGAGCCTGCAGCTACCTTTTTGGAGTGTACTTTCCCTTTTAATAAAATCTATTTGTTTTGCCTTATTTTCATTTTAATAAAGTGCTTCTTGGTTTCACCTCTACAACAACAAACAAATAAACAACAACAACCAAAAAGTAACAGCATGGTATTTGCAGACAAACAGACACACAGACCAATGGAATGAAATTGAGAAGCCAGAAATAAATCCACATATATATGGATAAATAATTTTTGACAAAAGAGCTAAAAACAAGCAATGGAGAAAAGAATGCCTCTTCAATAATTGGTTCTGGGAAAATTTGAAAGTCACACATAAAAGAATAAATCTAGAATGCTGTTTGTCACCACACACAAAAAACTCAAAATGGATCAGAGACCTAAATATAAGACCCAAAACAATAATGCATAGAAGAAAACATATATTTCCTAAGACATGGAAACTAAACTTATGGAACTTGGTCTCAGAGAAGATTTTATGAATTTGACCTCAAAAACAAGGGAAGATAAAGCAAAAACAGTGGGACCATATCAAACTGAAAAGCTTTTGCACAGCAAAGAAACCATCAACAAAAACAAAGGGGCAACCAACCAAATGGGAGAAGATATTTGCAAAGAACATTTTCAATAAGGGGCTAATATCCAAAATATGTAAAGAACTCCTACAACTCAACAACAACAACAACAAAACCCCCAAATAATCCAATTAAAAAATGGGCAGAGGACCTGAAACTTCTTTCATGAAGACATACAAATGGCCAACAGATATATGAAAATATGCTCAACTTCACTAGCTATAGGGGAAATGCAAATCAAAACCACAATAAGATACCACCTCATACCTGTTAGAATGACTATTATAAACGAGACAAGGAATAACAAGTGTTGGAGAGGTTATAGGGTAAAAGGAACTCTCATACACTGCTGGTGGGAATGTAAATTGGTACAGCCACTATGGAAAACAGTATGGAGGTTCCTCAAAAAATTAAGAATAGAGTTACCATATGACCCAGCAATCCCTCTTATCTACCCTCCAAATTTGAAAACATTTATCTGTAAAGATATATGCACCCCTGTGTTCATTGCAGCATTATTCATGGTGGCCAAGATGGAAACATTTGAAGTGCCCTTTAATAGATGATTCCATAAAGACATGGGAATATTACTCAACCATAAGAAAAAAATGGTATACTGCCATTTGCAACAACATGGATAGATCTTTAGATTATTCTGCTAAGCAAAATAAGTCAAACAGAAAAAGTTGAGAATCGTATGATTTCACTCATATGTGGGCTATAAAAACTGAAAGCAATAAGACAAACAAAAACTCAGACACAGACAACAGTTTGGTGGTAACCAGAGGGAAAGGGAGAGAAGGAGGTAGAAGAGGGTAAAGGGGATCAAATACATGGTTACAGAAGGAGATTTGACTCTGGGTGATGAGCATAGAATGCAATATACAGATAATGTATTACAGAAATATACACTTGAAACCTATGTAATTTTATTAACCAATGTCACCACAACAAATTTAATTTAAAAGAAGAGCTAGGAAAAAAATATAAAAGTATCTGGTACAGTGTACCTGGCATACAGTAATGTAAGTCAAATGTTACTGATTTAACTGTGTGCAGGCATGGTGTGAGGACTTTATGTATATCATCTCATTTATAACTGTGGCCAAATAGAATTCTGTTATTTTCTCATCAGCTCTTTCTCTCCATCAAATCATCAATATTTAAATAATCACCATTTGCCTAAAAATTTAGGTTCCAAATCTAGGCATTTTCCTTGATTCCTGTCTTTCCTATGCTCTACTCATGTAATTCATCAGCAGGTTTTGCTGGCTCTAAAAAGAAAACCCAAGTCACTTGGTTCTTTCAATTTCTACTACCATTATCCTATTTTAAGCTATTACCATTCCTCACTTAAATATCTTCACAAGAATATAAGCTACATGTCAACAATTTTCATGTATTATTGATCACAGCTGAATGCTTAGCACCTCAGCATGTATAACAGCACCTGGCTCTCAGTAGGCTTTTTACTATGTCTTGAATGAATGCATGTTGCAACAACTCTTTAAAGTACTCTCATTATTTCCATCTTACAGATGTGGAAATAGGCTTAGAGTGGTTAGATAACTTACTTAAGGTCACGCAAATATCAAAACCAGGATTCAAATCCAGGTTCTAACTCTAGAGCCTACTCAATTATCCACTATGCTGCCATACTGAACTACACTGGCTTGTGTTCAAGTTAATTATTAACGTTTTTTTTTTTAGCTGATGTTAGGAGAAATACTAGTAGAAATTCCCCAACCTGAAAACTTTGCCTGATAATAAAATTCATGTACCCCTTCACACAGACTTGTAGAAGCATGATTTGGCTTGTCCCAAGTCTCATTTCTCCTCATTGGCCTCTTTCCCCAACATTCCAATTATAACGAATTCTTTTCTCTTCCCAACAAATATTCCTGCCTCTCTCAGAAACACTGCACCCTTCTCATCCCTTCTGGAAAAACTTCCCTAATTTCTCAATTTTGAGGGATTATAACAAGCAGTACTTTTCCCCAGATGGCACCACTCCACCAAAATTACTTATTTATTTTTCACAGCTGCGTCCCGAGTGCCTAACAAATGCCTGTAATAGAATGGGTACTCGATAAATATTTGTTGTATAAAGGTATGAAAGGGTAAGAACTATTTTCATCAATTTACAGGTGGAAAGACTGTGGCTCCTTGAGGTCAGGTATATTGCCCTGGGCCAGTCACTAACAGGCAGAGGTTAAGATCTGAAATCAAGGTTCCACAGACAGATCCTCCAGATTACGCCTGCCCTTCCAATTCCTCACTTCCGCCCGCTCCTACTGGCTCCGCCTACTTCGGCCTGCACTGTCTCTGAGACTAGTTTGACCCTCCGACGCGCCGTAGCGCGTCGTTCTGTTGCCGTAGGAAACGACCCGGGACCGGGGTAGGAGGGAAGACGTTTCCCGCCCGCGGGAGCTGCGGGTGTGGTGGCTTTTGGAGCTAAGAGGCGGCGGGGCCCTGCGCCCTAGCACCATGGCAGACCAGATCTATCTGGAAAATATAGACGAGTTCGTCACGGACCAGAACAAGATCGTGAGGAGCTAGGACTGGGGAACGCGGGCGTGCGACTGGGGTCCTGGGGCCGGGAGGGTGGTGGGGGCCTTGATCCCTCTGCATGTGGTCTCATGGGGACTGACCGAGGAACCAGGTCCCCACGCCTCATGCCCCAGGGACAGCGAGGACTCGCTAGAGAGTATGTCTGGCGCAGTGCAAGTTCGCGTCCCTTGGGTGGGCAGGCTGGACACTGCACCGACGAGTGGCGTGAAGGGAGGGTCATTGGTTGATAATATTTCTAAGGGATCTCTGCACCTTTCTGATAAGGTGGTTAACGTTTAAAGCCCCAAGTTTACAGTTGAGGAAATTGTAACAGGATTTAAGTGACAAATTGAATGACCTTCCGATGGTCTGTTTCCTCTTACTGGATATTTGGTATTGATACAGGCTTGACCTGCCTCAGGGATGGAGTAAAGATCAGTGAGACAATGGGTGTGAATGCATTTTGCACACTGGGAGGATTGAGTGGCCATTGTGAGCTTTGGACACACATTACTGCATTTAATCTCCAGTGACCCATCCAGCGGTAGGTAGAAGTTCTTAGAATAGGCAGTTGGAGGGGCCAAATAATTTCTTTACTTGTGGCTAGTAAGGGACAGGTAGTTTACCAACCTAGGTCTGTGTCTTTTGCTAATTCTTTCTTCTATTTCACACTCCTTTTGCCTAACCTATGTAACATTTATAGTTATAGGAAACTCAGCGTTTAGAATTGGAAGATTTGGAGAGAAGAGTGACAGTAGAATTAAGGAAGGATGGAAAGAAGATCTAGGCTTGAGGCCCCAGGAGTTTCCAATCTAACCTCTGATACAGTATCACGTCATTCATTCCCTTTTTTTAATTAACTTCAAAATTTCCCTGACCTGTGCACCACCTGTACCCTTTAATGCAGCGGTGTCCAACCTTTTGGCTTCCCTGGGCCACACTAGAAGAATTGTCTTGGGCCACACATAAAATACACTAAGGATACCTGGTAAGCTTAAAAAAAAAAAAAAAAAGGTCGCAAAAATAAATCTCATAATGTTTTAAGAATTTGTGTTCGGCTGCGTTCAAAGCCGTCCTCGGCCCCAGGTTGGACATTCCTGCTTTAATGTTTGTTTGTATGGCTGCCACTTTCCTTAGAAGTTTTTCTGAGTCATACACTTGAAAGTAATTTAGCTGCTGGGTGAGTTTTAAGGTTGTTTTTGGTGGTAGCCCCCCAAAAGGACAGAATGTGAAAAAAAGTAGAACATAGAGTGTGAAGAAAATGAAAGCTTTTTCTTTGATGTATATTCAGGCTTTCTTCTTTAGTCTCTTTACGTTAATTGGTCTGTAAAAGAAACATCTTAGTATTTGTAAAGTAAATGTTAGTCCTGCCTGCTCAGATGATAGTTTTTGGCAAAACTGGAATGGTATTTATTATAATTTGTTAGGCATAATCATCTAAGAGTAGGAATCTTTAGGAGCCCTTAGAACTGACCTGCACTCAGGAGTCACATAATAAAACAGTCTAAAAAAGTTCTTCTTCTTGCAGGTGACATACAAATGGCTGAGCTATACGCTAGGGGTTCATGTCAACCAGGCTAAACAGTAAGTCTAATTTACTACTAATTTTAATTACATTGGAGTTTTTTGTTTTGCTTGTTTTTGTTTTCAACTTTACAGATAGCTTTTAGGTTAAAACTTTTTTTTTTCTGAGCAAATGAAAAAGAACACTATGTTTACTACTTCTGTCTATTATTTAGGTGGTAGGTGGACTTGTGTACAAATGTGTAGTAATACATTTACTGGATTTATGTGTAGTCTTGCCCTCTGTAAACATCACTTTGTTATTTCACTTTGTTATTTCAGAGTTATTAAGTGGGCTCTCCATTCTATTTACATCTCAGATTTATGTCTGGTGTCTTACAGCTTCATTACATTTTCACACATGCTCTTTAGGCTTATCTCTTGATGTTACTGAAATACCTCCATAATGAGTTCAACAGGTTTTTGACATAAGCAGTATAAAATGGGGAAAACATTGGAAGAAGAAGATTGTCTTGGCCCACACATAAAATACACTAACACTAATAGCTGATGAGCTAAAAGAATGTGCATAATTTTCATAATGTTTTAAGAAAGTTTATGAATTTTGTTGAGCCACATTCAAAGCCATCCTGGGCTGCATATGGCCCACAGGCCCCAGGTTGGACAAGCTTGAGTTAAGTATTCATTTAGTTTGTTTTATTTCTAAAGGTAGTCTGATTTTTCCCTATTTCTTGCATCATAGGAACGTTCCATGAGTCATAGTAAATCCCTGATCTTTAGATTGGGTTGATTTCACTTTATTTGGGTTGCTGTTTGAAAGATCTAGGAGTCTGAGTCTGATTTTGACTGGATGTTTATGCCTTCAAGACCTGAAAACTCTTTGCCCCGGGATGGATTTGGACTGATTTTGACTAAGATTGCTTTTAAGACCAGTCCTGTCCCAAACCCAAGGGGTTCAGGTAACTTTGGGAATGGACACCTACAAGAGCAATTATTTTTTGTGGTTATGGATATTTAAATATGAAATAAAGTAACTATTACTAAATAAACTTGTTGGGCTTTGAAGGTACATATTGGAGATGCAGTAAAATTGCCTGCAATTTTGCTGTAGCTACAGTTATCACCTATAATTTTTGTAGAATTAGCATACTATTGTTGCCTGTCTACCACCTTCATCCCATACCATTCTTTACCTTTCTTATACTCTAGCCATAGTTGTCTTTCTGTTGCAGAAATATGCCAAGCTCATTCACACCCTAGGGCATTTATATCATTCCCTTTGCCCAGAATACTCTTTTCCCAGCTATCCTGATCCTTCAGGTTTCAGCTCATATTTCACACATTATTTCTTGGAACAGCCCTCCCTGAATGCTCTATTTCAAGTATCTCCACCTCTCCCTAAATCTCTGTCTTATGTATTTCTTTCATTTATTTTAAAAAAGTTTTATTGAGGTGAAAGTCACATACCATGCAATTCACCCATTGAAAATGTGTAATTCAATGGTTTTTAGTATAGTCACAGAATTGTGCAGCCATCACTTTTAATTTTAGAACATTTTTACCCCAAAAAGGAATCCTGAATCTATTAGCAGTCACTCACTATTTTCCCACAGTCATGCCCCCTCTACCCCCAGCTCCAGGCAACTACTATTTTCTCAGTCTATAGATTTGCTTATTTTGAGCATTTCGTATAAGGGATATCATGTCATATGTAACTTGTGGCCTGATTTCTTTCACTTAGCATAATGTTTTCAGTGTTTGACCATGTATCAGTATAGTAAGTTCTCACTTAACTTGAGCAATAGGTTCTTTGATCTTAAGTGAAATGACTTATAACAAAACCAGTTTTACCATAGGCTAGTTTATATAAACAAGTTAAGTTCCTAGGACATCTCATTACCATTACAATGAAATGATTTATTTGAGGGCCTGCTGTACTTGATTCCTTTTTATAGCTGAATTACTCCGTTACGTGTTAGTAGTTTCCTAGGGCTGCCATAACAGTACTACAAGTTAGGTGGCTTCAAAGCACAAATTTATTGTCTCACAGTTCTTTCTGGAGGCAGGAAGTCCAAAATTAAGGTGTCAGCAGGGCCACACTCCCTCTGAAATCCATAGAGAAGACTCCTTCCTTGCCTCTTCTAGCTATTGGTGGTTTGCTGGTAACCTTTGGCATTCCTTGTAGTTGCATAACTCCAGTCTCTTCCTTTGTTGACACATGGCATTGTCCCTGTGTATATCTTCACGTGGCCATTTTATAAGGATACCAGTCATTCTGCATTAGGAGCCCACCCACTTCCAGTATGACTTCATCTACTGGATTGCATTTCCAAATAGGGTCACATTCTGAGGTACTGGCGGTTAGGACTTCAACATATCTTTTTGGAGGGACATAATTCAAACCCTAACATGTGGATATACCACATTTTGTTTTTTCATTTATTAGTTGATAGATATTTAGGGGGTTTCCACATTTGAATGATATGAAAAATGCTACTGTAACAATTTGAGTACAAGTTTTTGAGGACATGTATTTTTAGTTCTTTTGGGTATATACATAGGATTGGAATTTCTGAGTCATACTATAAATCTGTATTTAACATTTTGAGGAACTGACAAACTATTTTCTAAGTAGCTATACTATTGCAATCCCACCAGCAGTGTATGAGGGTTTCAATTTCTCCATATTCTTTTCAACTCTTGATTATCTGTCTTTTATTTTAGCCATCTTAATGGATGTGAAATGGTACCCTGTTTTTGATTTGCATTTCCCTAATAATTAATGAATTTGATCATCTTCATTGTTATTAACCATTGGTATGTCTTTGGAGAAATAGTTTTTTTGATCCTTTGCTCATTTTTTCATTGGGTTGTTTGTCTTTTATTGTTTAGTTGTAGGAGTTCTTTACATATTCTGGGTACTAGGTCCCGATCAGATATATGATTTGTAAAAATTTCCCCCCATTCTGAGTTGTCTTTGTACTTTGTTGATGGTATCACTTGAAGCACAGAAGTTTTTATTGTGCTTCAGGCTTTGCCTAACCCAAGGTCATGAAGATTTACTTGTGTGTTTTCTTCTAAGAATTTTGTAGTTTTAGTTCCTACACCAATAATTATCACTGTACTTCAGGTTATTATGAATCAAGTGCTTGTTAATTTATTAAAAAATGCCTCAATCCTCACAATGTCAGTATACTATAATTTGCAAATTAGGTGTTGCCCCAAGCTAATTTTAAATGAAGAACTGAAATGTATAATCACTATTTCTTTTAGGAATCATTTTGTATATGGTATAAGGAAACAGTATGACTTCTTTTGCATATGGCTATCCAGTTGATCCAGCATTTCATAATTCTTATTACTGTCTGACATTTCTTGCTTATTGTATGCCTGCTCCCCCAGAATATAAGCTCCTGAATGCAGGGAACATATTTAAATTCATCACTGTTCAAATTACTATTGCTATATAACAAATTACTTCAAAATTTAGTGGCTTGAAACAACGTTTTAATATGCTCATAGATTCCTTTGGTGTGGAATTTGGGTAGGGCACAGAGAGAATAACATCTCTACTCCATGTGTCTTGTGCCTCAGCTGGGATCTGCAGTAGTTGGAGCCCTATATCTGTAGGCTTCTTTGTGCACATGTCTGGCAGTTGAGGCAGTTGATGCAGGCCATTGACTGGGACTTTGCCTGAGGCTGTTGACCAGACATTGCACGGGGTCTATCTGTATGGTCTGGGCTTTCATCAGAGCATGGTGTCTTTGGGTAGTCAGTCACACTTCTTACACAATAGCTCAGGACTCCAAATGCTAGTTCTCTAGCACAAGGCAGAAGCTGATTGCCTCAAAAGTCAGCAGTATCATGTCTGCTTTATTCTTTTGGTTAAAATGAATCACTAGCCCTCCCAGATTCAAGAGGAGGGAATGCAGTCCACTTCTCTCTGGGTAGCCATATAAGAGTATGTGAAATGGGAGAAATTGTTGTAGCCATTTTCGGAAAATAACGATATGCCACAGTCATAGTATAGTATCCTCAGTGCCTGGCTCATAATAGGTGCCAATAAATATTTGTTGAATGAATACTAAGCACTGTGGTAATTAGTTTTATAAACATTTATCTCACATAATCTTTATACTAATCTGTTGTGATGGGTATTATCAACCTCTCTTAACAGATGAGAAAATTGAGACTGTCGTGTCCTGTCACCTTTCCTTATTTTACTTACAGTGGAAGCATTTGAAGTATCACTGTTGGCACAGAGGGCAGTGACTGGGCATAAATGTTATTAATTTACTGGGATTCCTTAATGATTTTTTTTTTCATTTCTTAGTATACTTTTAGCATTATTTTAGCCTCTGTCATAAAACAGCAAACCTAACAGGCAAAGTCCTTTCTATCATTGATTTATATAAGATAATTTCAGGTTGTAAAAATGCTGTGAAGGAATTAAATTGGGTTGGGAAGGCAGTACACAACGAACACTCTATTTGTCCTGGGAAAAATTGTAGGTGGAACTGATTAGGAGGGAAAATTAATAAATTAAAATGAGATGATATAGTTAATCATGTCTTTAGGAAGTACATCTTACAAGAATTCATATGCAAATTTGATTGGTAAAATGTTTGGTGTAATCAAATTAGATACTCTAAAGGTATGCATAAATTTTTTTTTTCTAAGAAAGTTTTTGCAGTTTTGACCTGTCTGTTAATATGAAAGAACTGGGGATGATTTGGGGAGAGAATATATGAGGGAGGAACCGCCCCCCCCCCCCCCAAACTGGAATTATCTTCTGGCGAGCAGTCCCCCTTGTAGTACAGGCTTTTCTTACTAGGTGTTTTAGGAACCCATCTGTATCAGTGTATCATTTGGCATTGTTGTGATAGGCTGTGTTCAGCTTCAGTGAATTTTTTGGGAGGACTTAATGTGTTTGCCCACGTGTTTTCCACACCATGCTGAGTAATCAGCAGTTTTTGACCAAAAATGGCGTGATCCCGGTGTCCCACCCTCCCTATTCACCTGATCTTGCCCCCAGCAACTATTATTTCTCCTGGATGAAAAAGTCCACAAAGGGACAAGTTTTGCTGATGTGGAAGAGGAAAAACTAAAAAATGGCAGAAGCACTGAAAGGCATCAAAATCGATGAGTTCAAAAATTGTTTTGAGCAGTGGAAAAAGCATCTAGATAGGTATATTGAAAACACCTACTTTGAAATTACATAGAAAGTGACTGAAGTTTAAACATGTAAGAATAAATACACAATTTTTTATAAATAAGTTTTGGGGTTTTTTTTGGTCCCCACCCATACATAGACAATGTCTGTAATGATATGGGAAGAATATGAGTTATAGATAAAAGATTTAGTCAGGAAGTTTTAGAACATCTTTGGCAGTACCTAACTATCATTTTTTTTCTATTATCATGATCCTAACTAGTATAAACAAACCAAAATGTTCATGAATTTCTGTTATCTTGTCGTTCCTAATGTAATTGTTACATGGAAGGAAACACTAAAGAGAGAAAGATCAAGGAACCAGAAATGCTAAATAGGGCACATTTTTGTCCTCAAGGAGCTTATGGTTTAGTGGGGATGGCAGATATATAAACTAGTTAGACTACAGTGTGGTTAGTGCTATAACAGATATGGGGTAGGCTCTGTTAGAGCTTAGAAGACAGGGGTACCCTGCTGGCCTGTGGTGTTAGCATTAACTGAGCTGCTGTCTTGATGAGGAATTAGGTGGATAAAGTCTGAGAAGAGCATTCCAGGAAGAAGGAGGAATATACAGAGGAGCAAGGAGAACTGCGGAATGTTTCAGAAGGCTGAAAATAGTGTGAGTGGGAGAATGGTGAGAAATGCAGGAGCCAGAACAGGAAGGGTCTTACATATCATTTCTAGGGAGTTGGAGTTGAGCCTTCAGGCATGGGGAGCTACTAAACATTTTTGAACAAGAAATAATACTTAAGAATATCCAATTACCTTTTCAGCATCATTTAATGAGTAAAAGGTATCTCAGACTTCACATGCCCCCCAAACTAGCTCCTGATTTCTGCTCCTAACACCTACTTCTGTTTTTCTCCATCTCAGTGAATAACAGCTTTATTCTTTAAGTTGCTTCATCCAGTCATTCTTGACTCCTTTTTCTCTCATACCCTACAATCAGTGCATTAGCAAATATCATTGTTTCTTATTTTAAATTCTCCCAGAGTTCATCCACTAGTGTACTGTCTCCATTGCTACCACCCTAGTCTGAGCTACCATCATCTCTAGCCTGGATTGCTACAGTAGCCTCCTAACTGGTCTTTCTGCTTTCTTCCTTGACTCTTGTCGGTATATGCTTATTCTCCACACAGCAACTGGGGATCCTTCTAAAAGTTGAGGTCATGGTATTTCTGCTCTAAACCTTCTGATGACTTCCTTGCTTAAAGTTCTACGTGTCTGACACTGCTACCACCCATCTTCCTTATTCTGCTTCAGCACACTTGCCTCCTTTCTGTTCCTTGGACCTTGTCTATATTCTTGCCTCAGAACTTTTGCATTTGCTGTTCACTGCCTGGAACAGTCTTCCCTCAAGGCAGTGGTGGCTCTCTCAGTTCCTTAGCTGCTTTATATAAAATATCAAAACTTCTCAGGCATTCTCTATTATCCTTACTTTTCTCCCTCCATAGATTTACTACCTTATAACATACTTCTTTTACCTCTTTTCTACTGTGTAAGCTCTAAAAGATTAGGAACTTTGACTGCTTTGTTCATTGCTCTATCCCCAAGGCATAGAACATAAAGTATCTATTAAGTAAAGTTTTGTTGACTGAATGACTTGATTTGCATTTTTAACACTTTATGGAGGCATCCTTGTGGAATTTGACGGGTTTGGGGGTGGAGTAAATTGACACTTGGAATTGAAAGGGCCCTATCAAGAGATTTGCAGGTTATGGAGGCAAGAATTACTTGGAAGGGAGAACTGACAAAGATTTTGCAACTCACTGGATAGGAAGGAGTGAAGGATAATGACTCCCAGATTTCTGGCTTTGAGCACGAGACATTGTTGGGAATAAGTGAAGCCTGGGGATGCATGAAATAGACCAGCCATCCTAGTTTGCCCAGGACTGTCAGTTTTAGCTCTAAAAGTCCATGTCTCAGGAAGCTGCCCTCAAATCCAGGCATACCTGGATATTTGGTCACTTTAACAGCTGATGACAGAACCCCAACTATTATGGAAATGGAGGAGTTAGTCAAGTCTGCAGGAAGTGGAGTAGAGGGTTAGAGGGGTAGCAGGGGACTCAGTAGGGCACATAACATGGAAGCTAAGAGAACAGGTACTTCAAGAGAAGAGTGGTCAACAGTGTAGGTTGAGTTTCCCTTGGAATTTTTTGGTTTCCAGCTGTCCTTGGCAGAAGTATGACATGTAATAGAGACTTAGAATGTGTTTCTTGAAATAAAAGACATGTCTCTTTTGTTGTTGTTTTTGTTAATCTATAAGTTATTGAGGGGAGCCAACTTCTGGTACTTTATAAAGATAAAAATTGATTTAGGGATGTTAGTAAAAGCAACTTGTTTTTACATTGAGCATTAGGTAGTCTCAGGTTAATAAATACTCTGAATACTAGGCAGTGTGAATAAGCTGTTAGGTTCTACAGTTCTAAAACAGCCTCGAATCTGAGTGATCACAAAACTGGAATTTCAAAGCTGGACATTTGTGATCATGTTCTTAGTGCTCTTAATGTTTTGGAGTAATGAACTCTTGCAAAACTATTAAAAACCCTGAACTGTCTCCCCCACAAAAAGCACATACACATTTTACTTATAATTTGGGGGTTGTAGGCTATAGGTGGCCACATGAATTCCGGGTTAAGAGAATCACTGGTCTACTACTACCCTCCTGTTTTATACCTCAGGATATTAAGAGGCCTGAAAATTCTGTTCATTATGTGTCATTGTTACTGTTTTATTGCAGGTTCAGTCCCTCTTGGCTTATTACTAGATTTCTTGGATTTCAATTACTTACTGATTCAATGTGTCTATTCAGAGAGTTGACCCCACCTTTTTGCTCTGTGCATAGACTGAGCAGAAATTCTGTAGAAAATCTGATGGACTGTCAGATTTAATATAGCTAATTTTTAAGTCACAAAGAGTTGATGAAGTAAAAAATCTTACTAATGACTTTCTTGTGCCATTTGTTTGTAACAGAATGCTGTATGATTATGTTGAAAGGAAGCGAAAAGAAAATTCTGGAGTCCAACTGCATGTCACCTATTTAGTATCTGGTAGTCTTGTTCAAAATGGACATTCGGTAAGTTCTCAGAATATCATAATGAGCTTACATATGTTTGAGCTGTAAACAGTTAAATAACAAATGGGGGTAAAAACCAAGATTTAGTATTATGGAAGTTTTAAAAAGCTACCTGAAGATGATTATTTTGGATTTTTAGACTAAACTTAAACTCTGAGAAGTTTTGGTAATATCAGCTATGATGCAGTGATTATTATGCAATTTTCCTAGACAGTAAGACATTAGGAGGCTGCTTCTGTTAATTCTTTTTTTCCTCTTGAAGGTATGTTAGAGACAATGGTGGTTAGTGTCCATCTTGTTCATATGTCAAGCCACACAATCAGGTGTTCAGAAGGAATCATTTTATTTTTTTAAATGAAGTTGATTTTAGTTTGAGCATTTATTTTAATAGGCTTATGTCTAAGTGGCTAAAGGATGAAGGTGTTGGCAGAAGGCTGAGCTAATGCAGAAGCATGGGTTGGGAACACCTTTATTTTCATGTATCTTTTTATAATCTGTTCTGGTGTGTGGTCACCCCTTATCTCCAGTCATTGCTTCATTTTAATCATCCTGACCACAAAGCTTTCTTAGGTCTGCTGATTTTCTCTTAGCTACTTCCATATCCCTCTCAGGGGCAAAGGGTTCATTATACTACTTGTTCTTCTGCACCAGACTGATCCAGTTCTGCACAGAATTTTGATAATTCCTCCTCTCCGTCTTCCTTCCAAAGTAAGGCATACCTCTTTTGTTTTCACTTCCTCAAATCTATCTGAAGTTTCTTTTGCTTTCACCTCCACCAGCTGCCCTGCAGAATTTAGCCCAAGGGTCAGGGTTCCTCAGAGATTCACTAATATAGAAGTGTTCCTCTTCCCTTTTGACTTTCCCTCAGACTTGTAAGTTTAGAAGCTTGATTTATCAAAATACGAACTGAATTGGTTTTACAGAAGTACTGTCCCAAGCATGTGAATTTAAAACTAGAATGACAATTTAATAATTTACAAGGAGAAACAAAATTGCTAGGGGGATTAGATCTTTATATTCTCTGGCCAGCAATTTCTTTCCTTGTTGGTAAGCTGTTGGGCAAATCAGGTGGTAATCAAGATATTTGCAAGTGTAGAATCAGATGTCATATATCTGAAACAGAAAATTAAGCAGATCTGATTCATTCACTCTCAAAAATAAATCTGGCACTAGAGTCTTCTCTTTGTATGGCTCTTGAATGGATGCTGCCAAAGTTTGCATCTGAATGTCTTCTCTTTTATTTCCAGTATTAACTTGCTTGCTTCTGTCTCTCTTTAGTCAGTGCCTTCAATGTAGTCAGACAGTTCTTCACCTGGGAATCACTGTGCTTCTTTAAAACAATGGGTTTTAGTCTCTTTTTCTTTTCTTCTCACTGAGTCCTTTGAGAATCTGAAAGAAAAATCCGTATGTTGAGTGTTCACACATCTTCTGGAGCAGGGTCCAAGGTTAAGAATGTTTTAAGATAGTGGTAGATTTTTATTTTAAGCCATATGACAGGCTCTTAATATGGGATGCTTGGATGGCCTTCAGGGTTCATAGGATTCCTGGA
This sequence comes from Lyroderma lyra, assembly GCA_004026885.1. NCBI lineage: Eukaryota > Metazoa > Chordata > Mammalia > Chiroptera > Megadermatidae > Lyroderma > Lyroderma lyra. Next base: position 74,956 of record PVJL010005252.1, on the reverse strand, counting down.
TGAACCCTTGAAAGTGCATTCAGAATGTGTTTCTCAGTGCATTTTTGGAGACCATTTTTAAAAATGATGTATAACCCATATCAATTAAAAACTTCTATGCTGTTGCTTGTTTATAAAGGCCTTTTTTTGGTTGATTTTATTTAACAAACACTGATAATATTGCTTAGTATATATCAATGTAAACGCCTTTTATTTTTAAATTTAGGGCATTTAAATTTTGCCTATCTTTTTTTAAGCAGCAGAATGCTTTCAAATGAAATCTTAATTAGAATCCTAATAGAAAAAATATATCAAGAATAGGATTTCTGTGGTGGAAGTGATTGTGAGGATTTTGGAGTCCTGTACTCACCCTCCTAACAGCCCCATCAGGCAGCTTTTTGGAACCCTGTAGCATGACTGACCACGTGTGGATGTTTACCCATGCTTTTTTCCTTAGAGAGCCCTCCTACAGAAAGGCATGATTTCAGATTTTGTTGTTTCTTGTGTTTTTAGAAAGAAAAAAGATACATTATAAGTTTTATATTGATTTTTAAAATTATAAATACCTTTTTTTCCAATGATCATGATTATTGTAAAAAATGTTTAACAATACCTAGAAAGTAAAAGCCTCCTTCTAATCTCATCCTAGAGAGTCTTCCAAAGAATTTTTTGAAAATTTCAAGGGAACGTTTGGTTGATTCTCTTTTTGTGTTAGCAGTTGTCAGCCTGCCTGATCCATCCTTTATGAAGTTCCCCATTAGCTTTTCATTTGATTTTAGCTGAGATTGGTTTTTATTATTACCTACATTAATTTACAAGGAGCTACAAAATGGTAATGTCCTACTTCTGTCATTCTGGCTGCATTAATTGATGGGAATTTTTCTATAAAGAAGAACTTACTGTCATCAACTAGCCACAGTTTTCCTTTTTCTGTAGCTGCTGAATAGCTCAGGGGGCTTACCCTCAGCCAGACTGAGGGTTTACTCCTGTGTTCTGCTTTTAACAGGAAGCTGCTGAGTTGGAGCTCTGCTCTGGTGTGAGTTATCTGAGCACCAGCAAGCTGGCATGTCCGCTGCGTTGTTGTAGTGTGTTTTCAGTATCCCCTGAAGCAGCATGGAGCCTGCACCAAGCTGTCTAGGCTGTCCAGATTCTGCGAGTGCCACTTACTATGTTTAGGGTTCTTACTCCAAAGTTGCCCGTGTTTGAGTGGTTAGTTCCTCATGCTCTTTTTTGCATAAACTCTGTGAGGCATTTTTAAAAATTCCTGTTTTGTTTTTTTAAGAGAAAATGCATTATGAAAATATACTAGTATTCCCAGTTCAGATTTACAGTTACATTTTTTTAAAAGTTATTTGATTTTATATTGCTCTTTTCTTGTATTATGTTTTGAATTTTGGCGCTTCCTACAGTAACATAAATATGTATTTGCTTTAGCCAAATATACAAGATTTAGAAAAGCAAAATCAATATTTTTACTAACAGTATGATTACTGAAAATAGTTTAAGGCTTCTTTGTAGTTCTTTTTGTCTGTAGGATATATCCGGCTAGAGTTGTACAACCAGCTAGTATTTTGGAATCACTTGAAATAATTCCTCTCTATGGTTACTATGGTTAAGCTACCAATTCAGTATCTAGTTAAATTCAATTTTTTTCCCTCTTTGAATTTTTAGGTTCTCTTTTTCCCTACAAGTAACTCTATTGGTTTTGCATTCTCCTTCCATTGTTTTTGTGGTTGTGTATGTTTTTAACATAAGCAAATATATATTCATATTAGCCTCCTTTCTTAGATAAAAGTTTTTATATATTATACCCTAGTTTACACTTCACTTTCTTTTTTCACCTAACAGTAGATTTTGAGCATCAGTCCATAGTAGTTTTAGAAATACTCCACGTTCCTTTTTGTAGCCATATGATTTTACATTAATAGCTATACCTTAGTTTATTCAGCAGTCCTTTATTCATAGTTATTTGAGTTATTTGTGATTTTGGTTATTACAAATAGTGCTGCAGTGAATAGCTCAGTATATATGTATTTTGTACATTTTTGTCAGTGTTTTAAGGTTGGTTACTTGACTAGAAGTAAGCTGTATATGTACTCATTGGGTATTGCCAAATTTTCATTCCCACCAGCAATGGATGTGAGTGCCTGTTTCCACACAGCACATGTTGTCATGTGTTTATATTTATTTTCATTTCTTTTTCTGTAAACTGTTTATATCTCTTTTCCATTTTTCTAAAGGATTGCTAGTCTTTGTTTTCTCTATTTTAGAAGCTATATATTAACCTTCTGTGATATAACTTGCAGGTATTTTTTCCACTTTATAATTTTTCTTTGTACTTTGGTTAAAGTTATCATTTTTATTTTTTGTCATCCAAAAGTTACCTAGTTTTTATGGATTATTTTAATTATTTCTGAACTTTGAATTATATCAGTTTATAGAATTCACCCATATGCTCTTCTATTGGTTTTATTCTTTATATTTATATCTCAGATCCATTTAGAATGTATTCTGTTGTATGGTGTGAGGAACAGATCCAATTTTTGTCTGGTTCCCTGTGATTATACAGTAATTCTCATTACATTACTTACTAAAAAGTCCTCCTCTTTTTTTATTGCATTGATATCTGTACTCCTAATATTTTCTTTAATCTCATTCGGAAGTTTTAATGTAAGGAAGTTAAACATGAGTGCGATTATTAAACTGTAACATATATTTTCAGAGATACTTAATGTTCCTAGTTTTATATCTAAGTGCAATTGAATTATTGACAAAGAAACTTTAAATTACAATTTGTCCTCCTTCAAACATTAACGAAGTGTTACTTTCTTACAGTGCCACAAGGTTGCAGTAGTGAGAGAAGATAAATTGGAAGGTAAGGGTTTTAGCAGTTTAATAAGTTTTTCCTCTTATGCCATCAGTATAGGTAGAATAGAAAATCTGCACCTAATATCTGCATACAATATTTTAGCTGCTTAACTGAAGAGCTGTACATTCCTTTTATTTGTAGTTTCTGAAACATGTTAAAATATACTACGTCTAACTTTCTATTTTTAAGGTCAGTAGATGCTGACATTTATAAAACACTTATCACAGGATTTCAAAACTCATGACAAACATGCCAGATACTATCATTAATACCATATGGAGCACTTCATCAACTGTAAAAAGAGACTAGTTTCTAAATACTGTGTGTTGTGTTTCATAATAATTTTTTAAGGAAGAAAATTAAAGAATGCTTTTCTGAAGTCAGAAAGACTTAATATGTATACATTAAATTTTCTACCTGTTTCAAAATTAATGCTACTGTTTTATTTTTATTTATTTATTTACTTTTATTTTTAGACTTATTGGGGTGCCATTGGTTAATAAGAATTACATAGATTCCAGGTATACAATTCTACAGTGCATCCGTTGTCCATGTTACTTTTTTATTTTTTAAAAATGCAATTTGAAGGAATTGTATAACAGGGTCCTATGTCTCAAGACAAAACCTGCAGTGTCATTCTTTATAAGTAAAAACTCCTGCAGGTGGAGTTGTTTTCTTACAAATTAACTTTGAGGTATTTAGGGTGGTGTCAGTGTTCACTTTTTTCTTTCTAAATTCCCACATTGTTAGGCAAAGCAAAATTTATTCATTTAGTCAGTACATAGTGAGTATTTATTCTTTGTCCAGCTCTGCTAGGCATTAGAGACTTGGAACAAGTTAGGCATAGTCCTTCCCTTCATGGAACCTACAATTTGTTCTTGTGATGTTGTTTTGTGTTTTTCCTCTGTAGAGTTACCTGGGTAGTATTTTGTTATAGAGTTGCTCTCTCTAAAATTGAATTACATAAGTGAGTCTTCTCAGATAAAAATTACTTATTCCTCAGTTATGTACTAGAGTGTAAGATTCTTCCCTGACTGAAAAAAAAATCAGTCATCATCAATCATTCATTAATATTTACTGAATGTCCACTGGATGAGTGATACCCTCACAGGTGCTGTACTTAGCACTGACTCACCACTACCTACCTTGTCATAATGACCCCATTGGCGATACAGAGTTGATATTATACTGTATATGTGGCTCTTTGGCCTTTTAAGAATTTTTTGGACCACCACAGATTGCAAATGGTTTTAATGCAGACAGGTTTCTGTAAAAGTCTCCACATGCTGTGAAATTTGTGTATTAACAGACTGCTTTTCCTGTTGACTTGTAGCAGTGAAGTCCAAGCTAGCTGTGACTGCCAGCGTCCATGTGTACAGCATCCAGAAAGCCATGCTAAAGGACAGTGGGCCTCTGTTCAATACCGACTATGACATCCTTAAAAGCAACTTGCAGAACTGCAGCAAGTGAGCTCCTTAATGTTCCTTGTGGGCTTCTTTACGAATTGATTTTGTAAGATGTTTACACAGTGGCTGCCTCTTACGAGTGAATGCCAAGTCTAGTAAAACCCCATTTATCTTGCAGTAAGACACATGCCTGGTTTTATTAGTACATCATAAGGTGAAAAATAGCAGCCACAACCCATATTGAAAACCCCAGTGGACTCTCAATAAATCTATTTCTCATGTATTTATCCTATCACTGCCACCAAAAATGTTTGTTGTGCCCCCTCATTACTCCTTACCCTACTCTCTGCTTGTCTAAATCCTCCCCATCCTTCAAGAACCAGTTCACATGTCCTTAAAAAAACTACGTATTCCTAATTTGATATCCCTCTACCTTTCATCCAAAAGTAATTGTCCTTCCACAGTCAGGATCAGATCTTGTTCATCTTTGGTATCCTTCACAGCAGAAGGAGGTGATGCACTATAATGCATGTGGATTTTGGGAATTAATGGTCATGGGCTTGAGTCGTGGCTTTGCTGCTTAATACCCCATGGCTTTGGACAAACTACTTAAACTCTGAGATTTGGTTTTTTCCTCTTTAAATTTGATATAATAATGCCGCCTTTATAGTACAGTGTGACAATGTTATCACTGTGGGAAGAGTAATCATGCAGGAAGATGTTGAGGGGCACTCATCCACCATTTTGGGATGGGGTGGAATGAGGTGGGAAGACGTAGAAGGCTTCTTGATGGGAACAACATCTAAGTTGAAGCTAGAAGGCTGAATAGAAGTATCCAGCCAAAGGAGAAGTGGGAGAATAGGACACTGCTGAGAGAGCATGGTGCTTTGTGCAGAACCACAGTAGTTTTGTATGGCTGGAACTGAGAGTGAGAGGTAGGAAATAATCAGATGTAAGACTAAAGTAGGAGTCGGATTCTCACTGACCACCAAGGCAAGGGGGGTTTAGACTTTATTCCAAGGCACTGGGGAACAACTGATGGTTTTTAAACAGATGTGTGAAATGATCAGAATTGCATTTTGGAAAGAAGACAACTGGCTGTGATGGTGAAGACAGATCAGAAGGGAATCTGGAGGCAGGACCATCAGGGAGGAGAAATGTTGCAGTGATCTAGGGTAGAGATGACAATTATCTGAAGTACAGTGATGATGTTGGGGATGGAGAGGTATAAAGGTTAAAGAGTCAATAGGAATGAAGATACAGATTTTGGAATCAGAGAAAATAGGTAATTAATTGAGTAGATAAAGTCATGCAGAGAAAATGTATAGAATGAAAAAAGAGCAGAATATAAAACTAACTGTGTAACTGTGGACAGATTAACTTCTCTATGCTTCAGTTTCCTCATCAGTAAAATGAAGCTAATAGTAGTGATAACCTCTGGGTTGTAGAGCATTAAATGAATTAATGTGTGTAAAGTGCCTAGAACAGTGCTTGGCACATAATAAGTACTATTTAAATGGTAGTCATTTTTTAAAAGGATGGGCAGAAAAAGAGGCCTGAGAGAAAGCAGCCCAAGGTAGGAGGGGTGGTCAAGAAATTTGCAGAACAGGGTGGGTTATTGGAAAGGTGGGAGTACTAGTGCACACAGTTTGATTGTGTGACTTATAGCATATGTGCCAAATTTCATCCTACTTGCGTCCGTGTTCTTTCAGATATCACTGAAGAAGCATGTCAAATGTGATGAAAACTCCAACTATGGATAAAATTGAAATTTGTACCATCATTAAGTTTCTCACAAAACAAGGGGAGACACCTCAAACCATTTTGGAAGAGGTGTCAGCTGTTTATGGGGACTATTGCCCTGGGAAGTCCATGGTTTACAAATGGCATTGTCTTTTCAAGCAAGGCAGGGCATCGATTGAAGACAACTTCTGTCCAGGATGTCCTGTTGAGGCCAGTTCCTCAGATATTATCAAAAAAGTTGAAAACTTGTAGTGGAAGATGGCAGATTGAATAAAAAACAGCTTGCAAAATGGTTGAAGTATCACCTTCAACCATTTTGACCATTCCCCATCAGCTTCTAAGGATGTCAGAAGTCAGTGCAAGATGGGTACTGAGAATGCTTACGCCACCTCAAAAACAGCAGTGCTTCAGGTGTTCACGACAATTTTGGACCTCTGCAGAGGCCACTAAGATGAAGTTTTAAATGGGATTGTCACTGGAGATGAAACTTGAGTTCATCATTATGAACCTGAGTCAAAGCAGGAGTCCATGCATTGGCATGAAAAGGGCACGCCACCCCCTAAGAAGTTCAAGGTGTCCCAATCAGAAATCATGGTTACTGTTTTTTGGGATACGGAGGGAATCCTCATTGATTACAAGGGTGAGGGTGTCACAATAACTGGAGAGTACTATTCCAGTCTGCTGAAACAGTTAAAAGAATCTGTGAAGGAGGAAAGAAGAGGAAACTGGACCAAAGGGGTGCTGCTTTTGCACAGCAATGCACCCGTGCACAAGAGCAATGTTGAGTTGGCTACTCTTCACAACTGTGGTTTCCAAACATTAAACCACCCTCCCTACAGTCCAGACCTGGCTCTGTCTGATTGTTATTTGTTCCCAAATATGAAAAAAACTGCTTTGAGTGGAGGAATTTGTAGACAATGAAGAGGTTAAAGCTGCAATTTGAGGGCAGAAACAAAGCTTTTTTTTTTTTTTTTTTTTTTTGAGGGTATAAATAAACTTACTAGAAGATCTGAAAAGTATATTAGGGTTAAGTGTGAATATATTGAAAAGGAAAAATAATAGTTTTTTTCCCCTTCATTCCTCAAATTTCTTGACCATTTCTCATAAAAGGAAAATTACAAGAGTATATCAAGTTCTAAAAGCTAAGGAAAGAGATTTAAGAAGGAAGGAGTGGTTGATAGTGTCAAACCTTGTTAAGGATCTGAGTAAAATAGGAACTGAAAAGTATCCATTGGATTTAGTAATGGCCTTGGTAAGAGCATTTTCAGTGGAGTGACCAGATTCTGGGCAGCTGAGTAAACATAGACAACTCTTCCCAGGAAATAAATAATGACTGTAAAATGGAGAAAAAAGAGGGAGGTAGCTAAAGAGGAATTGAGACTGAGGATACACATTTCTAAATTTGAGAGTGCCCTGAACTTGCATTGTTAGGAAACAACCATAAAAGAGGAAATGGTTGAAGATGATGGGGGAGATGATATAACTGATAAAACCAGGTCCTTGAAGAGAAATACAGAGGGTACCAAAAACATGTATACAAATTTTAAGAAAGGAAAAAAACTGTATTAAAATTGTAATAATATGTACCAATAACAAAAGATGATTACAAGTCACATTTGACTTCTGCAGTTACTAGAGGTGCTCAAAATGGTTACCATCAGTATTTATGTTAATACATAAGGGGTCTGACAATTAGGTTCGTGAACTTGCCACCATGTTCTTACCTTAGCAGCACTGTACAAACAACTCTGTAAGGTTTCATAACCTTGGTATATCTGCCTCACAGCTCTGTGTCAATGTGTGGTGGTGTCTTGCTGAGTGGTGTTCATCACTGTTGTGTGTTATTGTGTGCCATCACAAGAATGCTGGAAGGTGAATTAGAGCAATGAATAAATATTAACTTTCTTGTTAAACTTGGCAAGAGTAGAATTGAAGTCAGGGACATGTTAGTCCAAGTTTATGAGGATAATGCCATGAAGAAAACGGCAGTGTACAAATGAATTAAACATTTTTCTGAGGGGAGAGAAAGTGTTACTGATGAAGAGAGGTCACGGCAGCCAGTAATAAGTGGAGGTGATGAAAACATTGCAAAAATTCAGCGAATTGTCCATCAAAATCGTTGGCTGACTGTGTGAGAAGCATAGCAGACAAAGTAAACATTGATAGAGAAACAGGAAAACCTTAGCTGAAAATCTTTCTCATGAAGGTGTGTGCAAAAATGGTCCTAAAGGAGAGCTCACCAATGAACAAAAAAGCAAAGGAGAGTCGAAGTTTGCCATGACCTTTTGAAGAGGGAAGACAATGTTTTGGGATGTATTATCACTGGTGATGAAACACAGATGTACCAATGTGACCCTGAAACAAACCGTCTAAGTGCACAATGAAAGTCAGCCAATTCTCTGTGACCAAAATAGTTGTCAATCCAAATAAGTCAAAATGATGCTGCTAACTTTGTATATCAGAGGGATTGTTTATTATGAATTTGTACCAACTAGACAAACGGTCAACCAAGTTTACTATTTGGAACTGCTGAAAAGGCGGCTTGAAAAAGTTACATGAAAATGACCTGAACTTTTCGCCAACAACTCATGGCTCTTGTATCAGGACAGTGCACCAGCTCACGAGGCACTATCTGTGAGGGAGTTTTTAGCCAATAAACAAATAATTTTATTGTAACACCCTCCCTACTCACCTGATCTGGCCCCCAGTGACATTTTTCTTTACCCGAATATAAAGGAAATGTTGAAAGAAAACATTTTGATTACATTCAGGACGTCCTACGATGACAGCTTTGATGGTCATTCCAGAAAAAAAGTTCCAAAATTGCTTTGAAGGGTGGACTAGGCACTGGTATTGGTGCATAGCTTCCCAGGGGTGGGGGAGCGGGGGTACTTTGAATGTGACCATAGTGATATTCAGCAGTGAGGTATGTAGCACCTTTCTAGGATGAGTTCGCGACTTAATTGTCAGACCTCATAGATAACATCTCTTAAAACATGTACATTTTTTTGGCACCCCCAGTACATACAGAATTGCCAAACATAGCTCCTGTCAGTTCCATGAGAATTGGGATCGTTGATTTCATTAACCACTGTATACTCAAAATGGTGCCTAGCAGATGGTAAGCATTCAGCAAGTAATTGTTGAGTGAACTAATGATAGACATTAATTCTTTATCCTTTTAGCTCAAAACCTTGAGTGTAATAGGTATATAAGTATTTATTAAATTAATTATGTAACTAAAGAGTAATAATTTATAAGTCTGGTATCTTTTAGGGAAGGATTATAGGAAACAGTACCTGATACATTTATGTAAATTGTATTAGATTTCAAAAATAGTCTTTTAAAATCTAGTCACGGCATGTCACAAGAATAAAAGTGACTTAAAAGTTCAAAATGAAATTTGCACAGGGACCTCTAAAATAAACATGGCAAGTAGAAATGTGGTAATAGGAAGCACTTTAATAAAACTTTACTTAAATACTTAAAGTATCCTTGGTAAAAATGTGAAGAATTTATCTCCAATAAAGAAGTTTGTATTTGGTCCTGAGAATTATTGGCCAACTGAGATCTGACTCATTGTTTCATGTGTTTTAAAGAAGTGCTGTGACAGGAAGAAAGTTGAAATTTTAGGACTGAGCAGATTCTTCTTTCTTCGGACACGTTCCCAGTCTAACTTGGTCTCTTCCTCATTGCCAGTTTCTGGTCCTGACCCTAAGGTGTGGAATGTAGACCAAATGGAGAAAGAGTTGTTTTGGGGCCAACTTTGATGTTGACAATGAAATAAAACATTGCTTTTTGCCTTGTTACATGGAAGCCCTGCAAGGCCAGAGAGGAAGAGTATTGGATGAAAGGAAATGATTTCCGTCTGTTCTTAATTCTAATGCACAAAATATTTGTGTTAATGTAGGGTTTTCTAATGTGGCCCACAATGAATCAGTGGAAGATTTTTTGGAGCTGTAAATTCTAGTTGTTTAGTCTAAAATTACTTTTGAAATTAATTGATTTATCTGGGATTTTTTTCTTAGTCCAGTTATTCTAGGAGCTAATCTTATTGTGCCTGGTTGATCACTGAGATAATTGCTTTCACTGCAGTTTCTTAACCTCCATCTTCTTTCACCCCAAGTTGAGGTGATACACTAAAGAAGGGAGAGAAGCTAGAAGCCTCACTTTCAGTGACAAATAATCAATTTTTCAATATATATTTCCTGACACTTATATATGCTATGTACCTGAAATACAAATGATGAATAATACATTTCCTTACCTTCAGGGAGCTCTCACCTACCCATAATAAGTGAAAGACTGTGAGAAATAAAATGTTCTTTGTTAGGAAAAGTTGGGGAACTTTGCTTTAAGTACAGCTGTTTGAGAAGGCTGAATCAGTTTTCCACTCACAATGTGGAACATTACATTATAGATTTGTGTAAAACACGCACAACGACAATGACTAGAGAAGAGATGAATGTGCCCTTTAATATCCATGCAAACTTTCCAAATTTCTTCACTTGGCTTTGGACATACTTCTCTGGTGCTGTTAGTTGGTATTATTAGAAATTACTAACAAACAACTGTAAAGGACCACAGGTTATAAAAAACCAGTGGCTGTGTTCTCAGCTTCTTCCATGTTTTAAAGTATGATCTGCACTGGCCAGGAGAGTTGTCAAGAAATCTGTTAATCCTTAGCACTCTTAACTTTGTTTCACAATATTTATTGGATATCTAGTATGTAAAATCAAGAGGATAACCATTTGGTTTCCCAAGGATGGTGAAATTACCAATCTTCTATTTTTGCTTGGTGTATCTTACTGCTTTGAATTAGTATGCTCTTTTCAAAAAAGCAAGGATATTCAATATGGTACGATAGATTTCATAACCAAGTTTTGATTCCAATCCTAGTCCTGTCACTAACTAGATATATAACCTAGGACAAGTTACTAACTTCTCTCTACTACTTGCTTATCTAAATGAGACTTTTGCACAAAATAATTTCTGAAATTCTTGTTAGAAAATTTTCTCATTTTATAGCACTAGGCTTAGAAAGTTTTATGTTGAGAAGCAAAAGTTTGAAAATAATGTAACATTATTTTATATTAATGTAACATTTCTGTCTACAGGTTTAGTGCCATACAGTGTGCAGCTGCAGTTCCTAGAGCTCCTGCTGAATTCTCATCTTCTGAAAAGTTTGAGCAGTCAGACTTCCAGTTACCAAGTGAGACACAAGCCAACAATGAGTTGACTACCAATGGTCATGGCCTGCCGACCTCCAAACAAATTTCCCATCAGCCTAAAGGAATTATGGGAATGTTTGCCTCAAAAGCTGCTTCTAAAGCTCAAGATACCAACAAGGAAACTAAAACAGAAGCTAAAGAGGTAATAAATGTAAGTCTTCTTTAAAGATATGCCTTTACAGATCAGAATGGATAACTAGACAAGCATTAATAGTTCTAGTGGTAGCAGTTTAATTACATAAGAGTCTGATATTTAGTTCTGATATTTATATTTAGTTTGAATCCTTTAATTCTTGAGATTCTCATCTGAAATAGTCCTTTTTCTTTTGATAATGCTTCTCACCAAGCATTTAAGTGGTAGAACATCATTCAAATGTACTTCTGATAATGACAGACTTAATGTTTTGGAGATTTTTCCCTATCATGTACCAGACTGCCTCTGATTTATTTTAATTCTGTCAAACTAAGTTTTTAAATATCCTTAAAAGTTTAGACACATTCATGGATAATAATTTTATAAGAACTGTGAAAAACTAAGCTTTGGAGATTAACACCAGATACTGTCTGATCTAGATTTATTGTTATATCTAATGCCTACACATTTTGGCATGACTGTATAAAGACTATACTATTATGAAAGTGCACTCTGCTGTTGAGTTTTTTTGAGATAGCTACTTGAAAAGCAGCCTGAACACTAGGGAAAAAATTGTGTGTTTTCTTTTCTGTGTTCTATGCTTTTAGGCATCTTCAGCAGGCAACAAGGCACCAGACAAAGGGAATGTGCTGAGCAATTTTTTTGGAAAAGCTGCTATGAGTAAGCATGTCCTTGCCTTCCTTAATACATGAATGTTAATTAATTGTGTTATTGCAGGTACAGTGAACAAGATGGGCTTCCTATATCTGTGTCTATTAATACATGAAAGTTGTTATAGTAACATATATCTGAGATGAAAGCTACCTTATCTCATTTTTACCCATCTAGTACACTACTATGGAGCATGCCTGACTCCTAATGTAAGTTTTCAGTCTATTGACCAATGTATTGAAAGTAACCCAGCTGGAACAGTGGATTTTATGAGTGAGCTGGGTTCATTTCAGATCTCTTGGAGTGTGGTTTACTATTCCTATTTTTATCTCCTGCTTTGAAAAGAAAATTAAATATTTGTTTCATAGAGCTCTTAAAAATGGGGATTAAAACAACGGAGGATGCCTGGTTAAGCAGTTCTGTGTTGAGGTTAATATCTTGGATGTTCAGGTCAGTTTACCTCATGTGACCATTATTACCTCTGTCTCCCAAGGACTGCAAAAACAAAGCTTTTGCCTTTGGTTATTTTTGCAGATTATTCATAGTAATGAATCAGACCGCAGTGTGAATAGAAGGGCCCAGATAGTAGTGGCCATTTAAAAATAATTCACTTTTTGAGAAAGCAAAATGTACTTTATTTTTTAAAAAATTAAATAACAATTATTTCATATGGAAGGAACCAATAGTCACATATTTTCATACTTCTCCTATCAAGTAAACACCCTGTGAGGGTATGGGGTAGAATACCAGGAAGAATGCAGGGGCCACAGGATAATTATGGCACACTTTCTTGGAGCATCAGTTTTACAAAGATTTTTCAGGGACAGTTTGTTACATGCCTTTGCAAGCAAAATTAGTCAGCATTCTGCTTTTCTGTGATGGTCAAATTGGGGGGGTGGGGGTGGGGTCAAAGTGATAGTTTTTTAATTTGCCATAAAAACTATCAGAACATTTTTGTGTTCTGAAAGTATATGGTAGATTTGATACTTTCAGGTTATTGGGAAACATGCTTATATTACAGTGAACAAGGAGGGCTCCCTCTTTCTGTGAAACTAGACCATGCTAATGTCACTGTCCTCTGTGGTTGGTACTGACTGCTCCATAGTACACAGTCAGATAGTGTGCTTTCTTGGCAACTTTGATGGTTTTTTTATGCATTTGTAGCCTAAAAATCAGTGAATGTTAAAATATTTATTTCCATAATACGTAAGACATGAATGTTTGCTAATTGTTAAAAAAAAAACAAAAACAAAAAAAAAAACAACAAAAAAATAAAATCAGCATTTTTTTCCATAGAAAATAACCAAATGACAGATGACACCTGTGCTGTGGGAAGGCCTGGAAGGGGGGGAAATCAAACTGTGCGGAAGTATACATTTAATCATTCATGTGTTTTATTTAGCAAATATTTGTTGAACACCTACTACGTGCTTGGCACTAATTATGCCTTGATGCTACAATGGCGAGAACATAGACAAACAAGGTCCCTGCCCTTGTGACCCTTATATTCCACTGGCAGACACAAACAAATAAATAAACACACACAAAAAAATTAATGATTATAATTGTTAGAGAGTAAAAGGTGTTATGATAAAATGTAATAGAGGGATAAGGGGAACCTGAATAAAATAAAATAATGAAATATTTACCTAATAATGGCTTACAAATTTGATTTATTTAACAGATGTTTTCTCAAGGCCAAATGTTTAGAGTTAAATTATGAATATTTTTATTATATTTAACACGTGAGAAGATCATTGTAATTGAAAATGAAGCTTGAGAGTTAGATAAAGAGAGTTGATTGTGGGGACTTGAACCACTTACAACTTAATGCTGGACAAGAAGTGTTGGCAAAAATGTGAAGAAGCTGAACTCATATGTTGCTATGGGGAATGAAAAATGATACGCTTTCTTTAAAAAAACAGTGTGGTAATACTTCAAAAAGTTAAATGTTGAGGTATTCTGCTTTTCTACTCCTAGGTATCTACTCAAGTGCAATAAAACTGTATGTCAGCACAAAAACTTAGACATAGGTGGCCATAGTAGCACTATTGATAATAGCTAAAAAGTGGAAACGACTCAAAGGTCCATCATTTGGTGAATGGAATATTCATACAATGGAATATTATTCAGACATAAAAAAGAATGAAGTACTGATACGTTAGAACATGGATGAACCTTGAAACATTATGAGAAGTAAAAGAAGCCAGACACAAAATGCCACATATTATTTAATTCCATTTATACAAAACGCCCAGAATAAGCAAATCTATAAAGACAGAAAGTAGACTAGTGGTTGTCAAGGGCTGAGAATGATGAAAATATTCTGAAATTGGATAGTGGTGTTGGTTGCACAAATAAAAACCATGGAGTTGTGCACTAAAGGGTAAATCTTATGGTGTATGAATTGTATCAGTAACAAAAACCTTAGTGCTTTTTATGTTTAAAAAATTGCAGCATTTGTGACAATTATAGTCATGCTATCTTTCTTGAAAAGGGGTTTCATATTTTCTTGTATGAAAGTAAGATGCTTTTAATTAGATGATACAAGTAACTTGATCATTCAGGTAAAAAGAAAATGATTAAGTTTTCCTTAACAGTTGCCTGAAATTGTTGTAATGAACTACTTCATCACCAGCTAATTGGCCACTTGTAGCTATATATCTGTGTAAATTGGAATTCCCAAAATGCTGTGAAACCAAGATAGAGAGTAAAACTCTGGATGCTAAATCTGGTTAGTGATACTTAGATCAGTTTTTTGAAATTGGCAGACTTGATGCAATAGCTTCTCTTTCCTTAATCCATGAGGTAGGTAGGAAATATTTGGAGGTTTTTTTCCTCCTAATGTTATAATTTTACAACAATTGCTATGAAAATGACATAAATTATGTAATAAAATGCAGAATTTGCATAAACTTTAAAGATACACATGCAACTTGAGAGAGCTGTTTTTTGGCGTCTCTAACTCTTGTATCCCCTGCTTGGATGTACACATTTGTTCCTATATACAGTTTGGTGGGAAAGTTTGAGAAGTACAGACACTTAAAATCAACAGTAGTGAAAATGTAAGAGAGAATGCCACCATGAAGTTGGTGGATTCTACTATTCAGATTTCCCACTTGAGTCTTCAGAAAATAAAGCATAGAGTTCATGTTACATTTTTATCCATCATCTGTTCTTTCAAACAACATACTTGATTTATAAATTATTATGCTAAGCTATGTATAACAGCCAAGACTAAGATAGCAGTCTTTTTTCTATACTGTAGATGGTGTAAGCTATTTTACAACATATAACTGGAGCTCCTTTCTGAAGATCCTCATGCTGTTTACAACTTTGAGTGTTGTGTGACTTTTCTTGGAAAAAAAAAAGATATGTCACTGAGTATAGCATATAATTTCTATATATTTTATAATTTCTCAGATGGGTAGGCCCATCCTGCTTGCATTTTCTTAGTTGTCTGCACTACACAGTGGTTGTTACTGTGTTTTTCAGCTTGGTATAGGGAAAAAGTTAAGGACTTTGAGGAATTAAACTGACAAATCCTGGCTCTTACCTCTTCTATCAGTGTTACCTTGGGTAAATCACTTAACCTCACATACTGATCTCTTTTATCCTTATGATAATCTTATAAATATTATTCCAGTTTTTACAAGATAAAATAACTTGCCTAGAGTGAAGCAGGATTTGAATAAAACTTTTTTGATTCCAAAATAATCTTTTAATTATATCATTAAGGTACTAGTATATAAAAGTATCCAGGCTTAAAAAAGATAGAATATAATAGAAAGAAAATAGGATCTTAGTAGAAATTTCTATTGTTACTATTTGTAAGCTGTGTACAAGATCTTGCATACATCTTTTAATCCCTCTGACTTCATTTCCTCATCTAACAAATGAGAATGATGATGCCTCATAAAGTCGTATTTGTTTTTTCTAAGCTCTGCTTTTACTGTCATTTGCCCTGGAGGGTGTGTGATACGGAGGGATTAGCAGGAGGCAAAAATGAAAGCAGTTACAACTAGAGTGGTAGCTGGGAAGGAGAAACGATCTCTGACTAGACCATGTGCTCCGTGAGGAAAGGGACTATTGATTATCCCTTTACTCCCTGCTTCTAACATAGTACCTGGAATTTAGTAGGCTGTCAAAAGAATGATAGATTACTGTTACACGATGGGATTATATATCATCTGCTATACTTTGTAGATAAACTTAAAGTCAATTTGGATTCAGAACAAGCAGTGAAAGAAGAAAAAATAGTGGAACAACTTCCAGTGTCTATCACTGAACCAAAGCTGGCAGCCCCTGCAGGCCTGAAGAAATGTAGCAGAAAAGCCGAGCCCATTAAGATGCAACAGCAGGAGAAAAAAAGGTAGGAAAGTCTTGCCACTTTTTGGGGAAGAGTGTTTCTGCTGGGGGTGAGAAGGTCTGTTTCGGCCTATTGACAGCAGGCAGTTTTCAGTTGAGCAGTAAATCCTACTTAATGTCTTATGGATACAGCCATATAATCAAAGTGAGGAGAGAAGCTCAATATCCTAACTAGTGAAATAGAACTGGAATCAGGCAGTTTAGATAATTTGGATCCCAAAGTCAGTGTTTTGAGCCCCATTGCTCTAAATTGATTGTCTTTTCCCTTTTACTTCATTTTAAATTTGTGGACATGGCATAAGTGTACCTGATTGTGTGTCTGTTTTTCACTTCAAATTGCAAATGAAGAGTTACTCTTTCCAGTCAAATTTAAGAGAAAAAGTTCTTTGTTTTCTTTTTATATCAATGAGTTTATTTTTCAAATGGTAAAATGTAATTAGAAAAGAAAATAAAAAGCACAGAAGCTGTTAAAAATGGATCCAGGAATTTGAGACACTACCTCATAGCTGGTAGGAATTAGTCTGTTGAGAGAAATTCTAAAGGACACTGTCAGCACTGATAGGCCCAGAAATACTTGATTTTTGTGGCAAGGTTGGGGCTACTGTAACAGAAAATGTTAACACAATGCTGGCATTTCAGAGGGTCAAGGCTCTGTCTAGTAGGCCTCACCTCCTAGGAACGTGTGATAATGGATGGATTAAAATTCCCCTACCATGGACACAACAGTCATTGTTGATGGTTATTGCCAGGAATGCATTCAGTATTTCATCACTAAGTGTGATGTTAATTGTATTTTTAGTTGCTGCCCTTTACCAGATGAGGAAGTTCTATTCCTATTTTGCCGAGGGTTTTATTATGAATGTTGAATTTTGACAGATGATTTTTCTGCATTTATTGAAATGATCATATAGTGTTTCTGTTAATGTGGTAAATTACATTGTTTGGTTTTCAAATGTTAAACCAACCTTGCATTCTTGTGATAAACCCTTCACTTGGCTGTGATGTATTATCCTTTTTATATGTATATATAGCTGGATTCTATTTGTTAATATTAAAATGATTTTTTGCCTCTACATTTGAGGACTATGGATCAGTTTTTCTTTTTGTAGATCAGTTTTCTTTTCTATTAATAGTAACATGAATCAGATTACAGTATTAGTTATGCTCACTTAAAATTAGTTGAAAGGAGTTTCCTCTTCCTCTGTTTTTGAAAGAATTTGTGTATGATATACTGGGGTGCCAAAAAAATGTATACACATTTTAAGAGATGTTACCTAGGGCATTACTTTTCGAAGTTGAATCAAATTACTGTAGCAATGTGTAATATGACGTTCGCTCAAAAGATGGTATTAATCAAATGAATGTTAGTGTCACCATGTGACAGGCAGGACAGTCAGAGAAAATGGCAGAAGCACAGATGTCATTGGAGGAGCGCAAGACAATTTTGAAGTGGTGTTTGAAGTTCAAGAACAATGTTTTGAGTTTCCCCCACATTCTCCTGACTTCTACCTATGGGGGACCTTAAAGGATGTGGTGTACCATAGAAAACTAGCTACACTGGCGGTACTTCAGGAAGAATTTGAAATGGCATGCTTAGTGATACAAGTGGACACTTTGGTCAACATTGCTCAAGCAGTAGTTCTGGTAATCAGAAGTGTCTGGATGCTGATGGTAACAACTTTGAGCACTTTTTGTAATTGCAGAAGTCAAACATGCTTGTATTCATCTTTTGTTATTGGTATATATTGAGTATTACAATTTTAATAGTTTTCCCTTTCTTAAAATGTGTTTACACTTTTTTGGCACCCTCTGTATATGTATATGTGTGTGTGTGTGTGTGTGTGTGTGTGTGTGTACATACATATATACACACACACACACACACACACACACACATATACATATATGATAAAATTCACAAGTGAATCCAGGCCTGGATTTTTCTTTGTGGGAAGTTTTGAGGTTTTTTTTGTTTTATTGTTTGTTTTTTGTTTTTTTTTTTTTTCTTTTTTATGAGTTTTATTTCCTTAAATAGAGCTATTCAAATCTTGTTTTTTTGGGGTCAGTTTGTTTCTGTTTTTAAAGGTATTTATCTGTTTCTTCTAAGTTGTTTATAGGTTTAAAGGTGTTCATAATATAGTCTTATTCTTTAAGTATTTGTCATTATCACTACAGATTTCCTTTATTCTTTCATTCCTTATACTATTAATAGTTTTGTCTTTTTTTATGAGTCTCGTAAAAGGCTTATTAATTTTATTAATCTTTTCCCCCAAAAAAATGACTTTTAGCTTTGTTAATTTTCTCTCTTTCATTTTCACTGATTTCTGTTCTTTATTATTTCCTTCTACTTTGAGTTTAATTCATCTTTTTCTAGCTTAAGATAGAAAGTTGGTATTTAAAGTTGCATGAGAAATAAAGTACTTGAAGAGAAAAACCATGTCTCTAACACACGGTGGGCACTTGATAAATTATTTGTTGATTGGATGAATAGTGTGAGGGAGTCTCAAAATTTCAAGACTGTTCAAGGTGATTGTCATTAGAATCAACTTAATATCTTATGTCTAAGCCTTTGCTTATATTGTTCTTTCTCTTTAAAATATGCACCTCCCTTTTCTCTCTGATGAACTTCTACATAGCTTTTTTAAAGTTTTCAAACAAGAATCATAATCCCATAACATTTTTTCAGTAAAATTTACTATAGTGCATTATAGTTAGCAGTGTTTATATCTGTTTTTCTGGCCAAAGCTTCTTGAGAACAGTGTTTTCTTGACCTCTGCATCCTTAGTGTTTAGCAAAGAGCCTAGCTGCTTATTTAATGCTTTTGGCCTATAGTGGAAGTAAGAATTTAGAAAGATTCCCGATAACCTGGTAATAGTGTTCAGTGATATATAGAGAGGTAGAGAAAATTTTTATTCTGGTCACCCCATGAAGTGACCTAGTTGTGGTCAGTTAGCCTTAAAAAGAATCCTTGTTAGTCTACTTTTAACTTTTTATCTTCTGGAATTAAGACTATGTTATGAAGCAAGACCCATAGTAGCATATGGACACTTACATTTTTTTGTGTGTAACATGCTTAAATTTTTCCTGGATGGCAATAGGGGGAAGCGAGTAGAATTTTCTGATGATGAGACAAAAGAAGCTGAAAACATGAAGAAAAAGAGGAGAAGAATCAAACTTCCTGAGTCTGATAGCAGTGAAGATGAAGGTGGGCATTGCTATTGATTTTTGGCTCATGGGATTGTCTCAGTCATTTGGGCTTCTATAGCAATAATACCATAGACTAGGTGGCTTAAACAACAGAAATTTATTCCTTACAGTTCTGAAGTCTGAGAAGTCTAAAATCAAGGTGCTGGCTGATTGATTTCCTGGTGAGAGCTCTCTTCCCGGTTTGCAGAAGGACACCTTTTTGCTGTATCCACATGGCAGAGAGAGAAGTCCTGTTTCTCATGTCTCTAATAAGGGCTCTACTCTCATAACTCAATTACCTCCCAAAGTCCGCATCTCCAAGCACCATCACATTAGGGATTAGGGCTTCAACATGTGGGTTTTGGGCAAAAACAAACATTCAGTCCACAAGAGGGGTCAATTCTTATTATGATGTTTAAAGAGCTAAAAGGTAATTTTATTATGGGTCAGAATGACAGTAGCAAGCATTAATATACATTAATATACACATAGCACCTCTTTCTGTTTTAAAATCTACTTTTGACCAAAACTATCATTTTCTTGTAATTTGCCAAAATAACAAACACAAAGGGAGAGAATAAGGATTATTAATATATATATATCATCAACGACCTTTTCTTTTTAAAAAAATAAACTGGAGATGTTCCATTCATGTGAATCTTTTAAAACAGGTTATATTGTAGCCATCAAGGGTGTTGGTGGGGTTCCACACCATCTAAGTAATACCATGCTAAGATGAAGAATCTATAGTGTCATTATTGAAAGAGAATGACTTCCTGGGCCCTTCCAGTTTTAGGTTGTAGATAATGTTTCAAGATAAGCAAACAGAGTAAGAGTAAGATTCTCACCTAGAAAATTAATGTGTTTATTAACAGAATATCAAGTATTCTAAGAGTCAAGATCTCTTCCCAAATAGTATAAATAAAAGTATATAGGAAGAAAAGGAGACTTAAGAGAGACACCTGGGTTGATAGGCCAAATGACTTCTACCCTGAAAAGCCTGCTTTGAGAACCAGTGGTAAAAAGCTTGAGTTGCAATACAGTAACTCC
Organism: Lyroderma lyra; assembly: GCA_004026885.1. Classification (NCBI taxonomy): domain Eukaryota; kingdom Metazoa; phylum Chordata; class Mammalia; order Chiroptera; family Megadermatidae; genus Lyroderma; species Lyroderma lyra. Next base: position 54,319 of record PVJL010005252.1, on the reverse strand, counting down.
TCACTTAACAATCTACCTCTTTAATGACCACTCGGACTTACCACCAGTTCTCCAGTGTAGAGAATCCCCCCTCATTCTCAGTCTGTGTCTTGTTCCTGCAGTTGGTTAGTATTCACTACACAAAGTGTTTGCAGTCACACACGACTACATATTTCGTTTATAAGTGTGGTGTTGTGTGATATCTATCAAAAAATACATACTCTGTGGTGCCACAACACACCACAACACATCCGTCTTTAAGCTCCTTGCTGCTTAATGACTTTGTCATAGGAACAGCACTAGGTCGTTAAATGAGGAATGCCTGTAATCTATTCTCTGAATTCATGCCATAATGCAAGCTTGTCAAGCCTGTAGGCCACATGTGGCCTGAGACAACTTTGAATGTGGTTCAACACAAATTCATAAACTTTCTTAAAACATTTGTTTTTTTTTGTTTTTTTTTTTTGTTTTAAAGCTCATCAGCTATCGTTAGTATTAGTGTATTTCATGTGTGACCCGAGACAATTCTTCTTCCAATGTGGCCCAGGGAAGCCAAAAGAATGGACACCCCTGAATGGGTATAAAATATTTTACGTAATGGGGGAGGGAGGAACACTGGTCTAAATGAATTTAGTATCACATAAAGGTACATAGACAAAAGCAAACAGACTGATGCTAAGGAAGATTAAAGAATCACAATGCAAATAAAAAAAGAACCTGCTGTTGAAAGACTAAACTTGTTAGACTCTACTCTTACTAGAAACTGCTATAAAAACTGAAAATGGTAACAGAAGCTCCCCATTGGGGGTAGTAGCTTAACTGTACCCCTGTTCTTGAGTAAAAAAAAAACCCCAAATATCAATAGATGACAATAATGCAAAATAAATGAATAGACCTAAGAAATTATACAAGAAGGTTAACTCTAGCTACAACAGAGGTACATCTTTGACTCTCCTATGGATTTAGATCTTAACCAGTTATGCTTACATGTTAATGTTTATGGCCTCTGATACTGTGAAAGGTACAGTGCCCACAGAGTCATTGTTTTTAATGACTCCTTAGAATGGGTAGGAATAGGGCATCATGGGCATCTTAGAAGGGCAGTTGCTATGTACTCATTTCATGTCATTTGTCAGAATGCTTCAACCAGGACTACTGAAAGGAGCATTCCCAAGTGTGTGAATGAAACAACCATCAAGGAACATTCTGACCAGTTAAAAATTGAGGAAATAGAGGCTAATATGCAAACACATGGGAAAATAATTAGGAAGTAATAGGAATACTTGCTAATTGGAACCGTCTTCTCCATTTCCAACCATGAAAAGAACTTGAGAAACATTCTGGAAAAGTCTTTGAAGCCATGATCCTAATGTACATTAAAAAGATAAATTATATTGTGTAGTGTTAGTGAAAGAGTCAGCTCTAAGTCAAGAAATTACTATGGTTTATTGAGCACTCATTGCATATTCTGAAATAGTCTCTGTAGTTCTGACCCTTAACGCACAAAAATAATACCCATGGGTGATTAGAAATATGAGTAGGGATATTTAGTTTGGAAAGGAGTGAGAAAAAATGGGATAGAGATGGACAGCCTATAGTAACAGATGACATAGAGCAGAGGCTCTCAGATTTTTTTTCTGGCAAAGATAATTTTTGGCATCTGACTAAATTTATAAACCTTGGCCATTGTACTCCTAAATTTCTTCTTTGTCTCAAAGGCAGTAGGATTTTATTTTAAACCTTCACACAGACTAATCTATTACTGTTTTATTCTTGTTGCACCGAATATGTGCTATTAGGTCAGTATGCTTTCTTTAGCATGAAATTAGCAGATGAGCAGCAGCAGGAGTGCAGGGAATGGCAGGGACTTCAGAATCAGTCAGACTGAGTTTAAATCTTAGCTCTACCACTTTGTGACACTTTAGACAGATTACTTCAATTCCTGTTTCCTCATCTCTAAAATGGGGATGTTATTAGAAACTGTAGGATTTCTATGAACATTATTATAAGATGATATGTCAAAAATGCCAGTACAGTACTTGACATAGAGTAGGTTTTATTAATTCTCTCACTTTTCCTATCGAGGTGTTCAATAAGTGTTTATACAGTAGTAAATACACTCACAGATATGTTCTCTTAGAAAATTTCCTTCAACTTCATATCCTTAACTCTCTATTTGAGGGACTATTCATTTCTCTTTCTCCCTGGTAGAGTCATAAGTACCTTTAGCAGTTCTGTAATACTGTCTTTGTAAAGCAAGAAAAGGCCAGACTCAGAAAGAAATAACATTAAGAACACCATCTACATTGCTAGGAAGAAATTATTTTAACTGATATGTTGAAGTCTTTGCTAATATTTTCAGTCTTTGCAAATTGCTTATGGAGAATGTTAAGCAAATTGCTGCCTTTTTAGGTTAAAATAAGTAGCTTCAGAAATTTCCTAGGAAGCTATGAATGATTTCTGGGAATTCTAATTACAAATCTGCCAGAAAACTCTCTGATAAACAGTGGTTACATCGCTAGATCCCTAAAATTAGTTGTACCACAGTCTTATCCTGCCCCAGCGAAGGGTGCTTTCCTAGGGTAAGTGATGTTTCACTATTTGAGTACCTTTCATCTGAACAGCTGCAAATATATTTAAATTACACTAATGCAGCAAACATTCCTTATGCTTACAGCACTAAAAGTTTATTAAGGGAAAATGCATGGCTTGATAATAAAGACTAATGCAGACACATGTATTCTAGCATATGAATATGGACGTTTGTTTTTCGTTAATCTTTTTAAACCTCAATTATATAAAACAGAAGTAGTAGTAATACTAATAATGATTTTGTGGGGCATCATAGTAATGAATGATTCATGTTTATAAAGCCCAGAAAATTCTCATTTTGCCTATCTTTCCTTTAAAATATATTTTTTAAATGTTAAATACCTATATACAATTTCAAAAATCAGATAAAATATAAAGCTTTTTAAAAGATAGCAACCTCTCCTATCTGACTCATCTAATTGACTTGCATTTCTCTTGTCAACTTTCTCCCATCTGCCTTCCATCTACCAGGATTTGTTGAAATTTCTTATTCATTAAGAGTTCTTAGCTCCTCTTGTACTCTTCCTTGGTGTGGGGCAAGCTTGTCCAACCTGTGACCCAAGGGCTGTATGCAGCCAAAGATGGCTTTGAGTGTGGCCCAATGCAAATTTGTAAACTTTCTTAAAACATAATGAGATTTTTTAATGACCTTTTTTTAGCTTATCAGCTGTCATTGGTGTAAATATGTTTTATGTGGCCCAAGACAATTCTTCCTCCAATGTGACCCAGGGAAGCCAAAAAATTGGACACCCCTGGACTGTGGGGACATTACAACATTTCACTCCTTTATTATCATTATATTGTTGCTCTTTGGAGGGGTGTGGAAGGGAGAAGAAGGTACAGTAGACCCTCACACCGGCACCTATGCCAAACAGATGTAGTAGTAATCTTTTTTTTTTTTTTTTTTTTTTTTTGCCAGTTGCTTGAGTTCTGGTTAACAGAGACTGTACTGTATATATTGAGTTTTCATTGACTAAGAAGTCCCTCATCCCAAATTTAGTTCAGAAAATGATTGTTTATCTTTATTTAAAAAATGGTTACCATGTGTTTAATGCCAGGAAATCATGGTACCTCTGCCTCTGTGAGGCTTAGAGTCTGGAGGGGGAACCTAGATAAACATTTCCATACAGTTCAGGGAGCGGGTTCTTGGTGCCACTAGGAGGAAATGTTTTCCTTGGTTAAGTCAAGTGATTATAGAACTAGTAGTAGAATAAGAACTCCTTAATGTGTTGCTGTGAGTACTCATATTCCTTTTCTTTGGCTTCCTTACTGCATAAACTTTCCTCCTGCCACTGCAACACATTGTGTGTGACACAGTTTTCTTAATAGCCATAACTGCAGAAAAACGGGTGTTTGGCTCTGTGGTTTGACTTTCCTTTTGCTGAGCGCCCATCATGTTCTAGCCCCACAGAGCTAGAGTAATAGCTGGATCACTTTCTCTTTATATTTCTGTCTCCTGTGTCCCAGAGCTTATAAAGTTTTGAGGCCCATTTCATACTTGAAGTGTATAATTTATTGTTTCATTCTGGCTCTTGTTCTGCTTCACCTCTTTAGGTCATTTGGCCTTGAACCTCCACTGTCATAATTTTTAACACTGATCTAATCAGTTGGGAGAATTTCAGGTTCAAGACTTGTGCTAAGAATTTGAATACAGCCAGGAGATACAGGGAGCAGGTGTGAAGCTAAGCACCTACCCAATCCCTTGCCCAGTAGTTTCTTTGTGGTGATTAAGCAGTTGGTCAGCTTAGAATTTTCACTTCCTCTGTCATAGGACTTATGCTAAGACCGCTGTTTCTGGAACTATTTAGAAATTAAGGGATCCCTCTTTTTTTTTTTTTTTTTTTTAATTTTTATTTCTCCAGATCTAGTGTTTATTTATTTATTTATTTTTTGCTTTTTGGTATGTGGGTAGCTCCCTGACCGGGAATCGAACCCAGGCCGCAGCACTGACAGCGCCAGCACCGAAGCCTTAAGCCACTACACCATCAGGGAACTCCCTAAGGGATCCCTCTTGCAGTACTCTCTTCTCGGGTGATACCACTTCCATGGCACTATTTCTCCACAAAGTGTTCTGCTAATCTCAGTGTAACAAAATAAACCTCATCAGTGAGGCAGTCACTATAATCGTGATCATTGCAAACATGATGCCACTCCTCCCCCCAAGGTTTATGCTTTTGACATCAGCTGGAAGTTTCAATCTAACAAATGATCCTGAAACCACAGTCACAAAGACTGGCATGGAACATTTGGTATAATCTGAGGATTATCTCCACTTACTTGATCTTATGAGAAAATGTCTGGTCCTAAATGGTAAGGCAGCACGGAATAGTTGGAGTCGTAAAGCTGAAGAATCAGACTGACTTGGGTTGAAAACCTGCCTTAGTTGATTGATAGTTCTTCGACCTTGGCAAGTTAACCTCTCTGAACCTCTGTTCACTCAGCTGTATTTTGTGCATAATAATATTTGTCTCTTAGGGTTGTTGTGAGGATAAAGTAAAACAATGTAAGTGATATACCTAACTCATAGTAGGTGATCAGTGGATAGTTATCAAACAACTTCATACCCTAATTTATCTGTGAAAATAAAAAGTTTAGCTAAAATAATCTCTACAATACATTCTAGCTCTAATTAAATTCTTGATTCTCTGGTTTTCTTTGTATAAAATTAATAAAAATTATATTTTAAAGATATGTAACTGCAGAGTCCTTGGTTATAATGAATTACTGCTTACAAAATGTTCTTTGCTGGACATGGAAACTTAACCAATGGAGAAAATGATGTACCAGGTAGTGCTTTTCTCTTATCTAAGTTTCATTATTTCAGTCATACCAGATTCTCCTGGGGCTCATGAAGCTGAGCCACCATCCCCTCCACCTCCTGCATCTCTACCTCCTGAACCACTGCCGAAGACTGAGCCAGAGCCTCCTATCCAGGTACAGTTTTACTGGGATGGTTGCTTTTCCACGCGTCCTTTTTCACCCAAGGACCTCAAACTACTATGTTAAATCACTTCTCTGCTGTATACTTCACAAATGCCAGTAGATGGCTTTTGTCTTATTCTGCATTCCTGTAGGTCATACAGAATGGACATTCCCTCTCCTCACCTGAAGTGAGATTTCAGCTGTAGGGCAAAGTCTCAGGAACGTTGCAGAGGTGGGTCCTGGGAGCTGTTTTGTTTTTCATGACCTCCAGCTTCAAGGCTGCTGTATTACCAACTTCTGTTGGAATTGTGCAAAATGAGGTTTTGCGTGCATCAGAGCAAAGTGTGTGAAAGATACAGAACAAACAACTTTTGCACATTGGTTGCTTTTTAGAAGGTCCCTGGAAAAGGAAGGGCTAAAGGAGAAAATCTGGCAACAAATGGGGAAAATGTAGTTTTGAGTGATCTTCAGCTGCATTTGTCTACATCTGTTTGTGTAGATAATGAAGAGTGAGCAGATGGGTGCTGACAAGTTTTTCTTTTCCTTTATGATTCAGTTTTCTTTAATTCATTGCATTAAGAGTGTCATTTAAGTTTTGTACTTAAATTTTGTATCTCCATACCCAGAGATACAGTTACTGCCATAGAGAGGCAGGAACCATAATCCTTTATAGAGCAGTGTGTCTCAAACTTTAATGTGCAATTTCTTTATTAGCTGAAGAGAAAATGAGATTAAAGACCAGTGTAGATGAAAGGGAATTGGTATTATTTATACTATTCTAAGACTGAATAGCATGGGTATAATGCTGCAGTGTCAAGGCTGAAATAGCAAGTCTCTACAGCAAGGGTGGGTGCCGTGGAAACCTCTGGTCTGGCTTAGGGGCCTTCCCCGTGTGCTCCCAGAGTATCTGCCATTAAAGTCCTTACCACAGTGGATTGCAGTAGTTTTTCATGTCTTTCTTCTCTATTAACGTCCTTGTCTATTGGTCTTTTTAACTCGTGGTATCTACACTACCCTACAAAAATTGGTTGACTGAATGGACACAGATTTTTGCTCAACACGTTAGTTTTCTTCTCATAAACGATGAAATGTCAAGCCTGCACATAAAATGAGCATAACTGATCTTCTTGGTAGGGCTAGTCTCCTAAAAGGAAATGTATAGAATTCCTCGTTCAACTTTTTGTCATCATGGAATATTGGAGCTTGTTGTAAATTTAAAAGCTTTTGTTATTTTTCTTTATAGTTTCATTAGTTACTTCAATGTTGTAACCTCTGATCTTCCTCTTATCTTTCAGAGAGTAAGTGGAGAAAACAAAAGAAAACGAAAGCGTGTGCTAAAATCTAAAACCTATGTGGATGATGAAGGCTGCATAGGTAAGAAAGAAATTTTGTCTCCATACCCAGAGATACAGTTACTGCCATAGAGAGGCAGGAACCATAATCCTTTATAGAGCAGTGTGTCTCAAACTTTAATGTGCATGTGACTCACCCAGGGTGATGCTGTGCTGCTTGTCTGTGGCCCAGACTTTGAGTAGCAGAGTATAGAGACTGCTACAACTCAGATTAGAACCCCTGAGTTCTTGTTAGGGCCATACACTAAAAACAAGACTTGAGGTGTTGGATAAAAGTTGTCATCTCTGGTGAGAAGTTTCTTGACCTGTGGAATGGATCTATTTTGCCTGTATGTGGGGTTGTTGTGAAGAGTCAGGTGAGGTAATATATCTAAAAAACACTTTCAAGATGGAAACCATAATACTAGTTTAAGATGTTGCAGATGTTGAGAAACATTTATTTCTTTAGAATGGTCATTTTATACATTAGATCAGTGAGAAAGAGGCTCCTACAGATGAATAGGCTCTGAAGAGAATATCACAAGTCTTTGGTATTTTGTCCCATTTGTTCTTCAGAGGGGCATGACTCTTCCAAACAACTTCCTTAACCTAAAAAGCAAACTCATAGACAAAAGGATGAGATTTGTGGTTACCAGAGGTAGGGAGTGGGGGGACGGGATAAGAGAAAGGTGGTCGGAAGCTACAAACTTCCAGTTACAAGATAAATAAGTACTAGGGATGTATGATATATATGAAAGTTGTTAAGAGAGTAAATCCTAAGATGCTCTTCATGTTGCCCTCTTTTTTTATTTTGTCTGTACGAGATGGTGGATGCTATCTAAACTTACAGCAGTAATCATTTTACAATATATGTAAGCCAAACGATTATATACACTTTAAACATATAGTGGTGTATTTCAATGATATCTCAATAAAATTGGAAAATAAAAGTTCAACGTTTTTTTAAAAAATTCAGGCTTTGAGTCGTTGGCTGATTCTCCAGCCATGTATTGGCTTGTTCTGTTCTTTCTACAATTGAACCAGACTTCTGTGGGGCTTTTAAGATTCAACTTCAGTCCTGATGGGATACTCCGATCATGGTACTGTACTTCTGTATTGGAAAGCATTGTGGGGGTTAGCCTCTTACACCTATTGTTAGTTGGATGGCCCACAATTGTCATTTCTTCTTTCCTATGGCGCATACCGCAGCGTGGCTCTCCTAGGGAAATATTTTTTTCCTGTTTTGATTTTTTTTTTTCTTGTTCAAAATTTTGTTTAAGAATATTGATTGAAAAAACAAATATTGATTGACTGATGAATCAGCTTTTCCTAGGCAATGTGGTTGTTAAAAGCAGTGAAGATGTCTTACCAGTTGTGAGCCTTGTTCCATTATCCCCGACATCCCACTCCTGTAAAAAGACCTCTGCCATTTTAATTGTAGCATATGATTGGGGAATAAATTCCTTACATGTGGAAATTGTGGAAATTCCTTTCATGTGGAAATTTATTGTGAGCCTTTGAATTCTGGACTTGGAGTGCATTTTCAAGCCTCTGGGTTTGACTGTTAGTGGTGATAATATATGAGGTTGGACAATTAATTTCGCAAACTCATCCTATAAGTGCTACATACCTCATTGCTGAATATCACTACGGTCACCTTCAAAGCATTCCCCTTGGGAAGCTATGCACCGATGCCAGCACCTAGTCCACCCTTCAAAGTAGTGTTGGAATTCTATTTTCTGGAATGGCCATCAGAGCTGTCATCATCACCAGAATCTGACAATTAAGTTTGCGAACTTGCCATCGTGTAAGGAGTTGTTTGTACGGTGCTGCCAATGTAAGTGCACGGTGGCAAAGTTCGTGAACTTAATTGTCAGATTTTGGGGATGACGACAGCTCTGAAGGCCATTTCAGATAGAGTTCCAAGATTGCTTTGAAGGGTGGACTAGGTGCTGGCGTCGGTGCATAGCTTCCCAAGGGGAGTACTTCGAAGGTGATCGTAGTGATATTCAGCAATGAGGTATGTAGCACTTTTTCTAGAATGAGTTTATGAAATTAATTCTCCAACCTCGTATGTATTTTCTGTTGAATTTCTTACTCTGTTTTTCTTTTAAATTAAAGAGGATAAATGCATCAGTGCTAGTTTTTTCCTCCGTCTTCTAACCCAAAATGAGAAATATCAAATGTATCTTTGTGAGAGTTCATTGGGAATTTATGGCCAATTACCTATTGTTTTGTTCAAAACAGAGTACTCCAGTTTTGACCAGGTGTGGGATGTGGAAGTTTTTTGTGCAGTCCTGTCTTCAGACAGGATTATTAAGAGCCTTGGATACAATAATGAAAAGTGTGCTCACGTAGCACTTTTTTTTTTTTTAAGGTGTTTTTTTTTTTTTTAGTCTAAGCTCAACCGAATGAATCTTGGCTCCTGTGACCAACAAAAGAGTTTTGCTTTCTTCTCTCTCAGACTGTCCAGCACAGGGGTCTTGCCCTGCCCTGTGCTGGATCAGAATTGGTCTGTGGGCTTAAAAAGCTGATCTTTTTTTCCTTTCTATGAGTTTGCTGCAGTGACTGGAAATTGGGCCTCTGAGATACATTTGTGGTGGACTTCTGGACAAGGTGGATTTCTAAGAGCAAAACAGTTGATGGAAAGGAATTCTGATGTTAGCCACATGAACTGGGCCTTTTTAAATGGTATTCCAGAAATGTGGCATGTTGTTTAGCTAACATAAAGATCCTGTATTTTTAAGTTGAAATCTCCTTTGTCCTTTAATTTGAAGTAGCTACAGCTTTGAATATAGAATTGCTCTTTTTAACTCAAAATGTTTACCAAGTGTATGGATTAAGGAATTTTGTTCATGCTGCTCTGAGTGGTTTTTAACTCACCCATGTGATGCATTGCACAAAATTGGCAATGAGATGATCAGTAGTTTATTAATAAGTAATGAATAATGAGCTAATTAATGCTAGAGTTCAATATTATAATGTGCTGCCATTTGAATACAGAATATAACTTATAAAGGAGCAATTCTATGCCATCAACTAGTATTCACCATCTATATCTATAGATGACTCTTCAGACTTCCTTCAGACTGAGATAATTGAGTTAATAACTTCTCATAATTTTGTTACAGTAATCCAGTTATATAACGCTTTTGAAGTTGTGTATGAGATAGGGATGATAATTGCTGAACTAATAGGTATGCCATAGAAATTCCCTAAGTATCTTAAAGCAACATTTCTCAAACTTTGCTGAGTTATATGCATTACTTGAAGATCTTGCTAAAATTCAAATTCTGATTCAGTAGGCCTGGGGTATGACCTGAGATTTTGCATTTGTAATAAGTTCATGGGAGATTCTAATCCCTTCAGGTCTGTGGAGCACAGCTGAGTAGGAAGGCCTTTGAGAACACTTAGTATTCTTTTAACTTAGTGTTTTTAGCCTCTAAGTTGGCAGGAGTCAGCCAAGTAAATTCTAAGCTCTTGAAACTAATGACAAATCCTAGGAACTCTTGCGGGGGGGGGGGGGGGGGGGGGGGGGGGGGGAAGGTTAATAATGCAACCTTAATGGCATGCGACGATAACGTGAAGGAGTGTTTTAATGTTAATAGCCTGACAACTTCCAGCATGGCCTATTGTGAGGGGAAAATGGCCTTGAAGGGTGCTTGCCAAAGAGTACTGTGTACATCTCTCCATTCTGTGAGGCACTGTGTGCCCATTTCACAGAGGAGGAAGGAAAAGGGGTTCTCAGGGTGGCCCAGACCAGCATCATCAGCAACCCCTCAGGACCTGTTAGAAAAGCAAGTTCTTAGGCAGTCCCCGCCCCCACAGACCTAACTGAATTTGAAACTTTGGAAAAGGAGCCCAGCAGTCTTTGTTTTAACAAGCCCTCCAGGGGATTCTAATGCCTTTCAAGTTTGAGATTACATAAATGGCAGATGAGATATTAGAACATAGATATATTTGATTCCAAAACCTGTCTCTAGAACAGTTTGACTAATATATTTTATTAGAAATGATCAATAAATAAGCACTTAAAACTATCATTGTTCTTAAATGGGAAAAAAATACCTTCATTTTAATCATTTGAATATTATGCATATTGGCTTACTCTATTCAGCTAAGAAAAGATGTTTTCCTTTACTCCTTCTACATCATTTACTGCAACCAGGAAGGCTGAGAGAGAATTTAGATGACATTGGTTATACAGTCGCTTCAGTTCTCTAAAGTCATAGGAAGGTGGCATTGTACCATTTCCTGTAGTTGGCGTAGGCATTGCAGTAATGTTGGAGAGACACCTTCATCAGTTCTCTGACATCATGGTGGGAAGCCATTGTCTATGCCCTTTGGGGCTTCCTTATGATGACTGCTCAATGGTATAATTCTTTTCAAAGTTTTCATTAGGGAGGGCTCATTGAGTTTTATTGGCAAGGGAAGAGATAAAATATGCCTTAGGCTGATAGAGAGTAAGAATTGGTAACTATATTTCTTATTTTATCATTTTCCTTCCTTAAAACTATAAAGTTTATTATCTGATAGAGTTTGCTAGGGACAGTTATCTTCATGATGTAGACCACTACTAAATCTTGTGTTAATTAGCAGTCATTCAGAACTAAGAATCAAACAATTGAGTAATCTCCAATTCCCTGCACTTTGGATATGTGGAGAGTGGGTGACACTAGGATAGAGCTAGTCAAGAGGGTCCATGGTAGTGAGCCCTGGTAAACAGGATGGAGACTGGCAAATAGAGCAGAGGTTAAGACCAGGAAAACAAGCGTGGAAATAGGCAGGCACTGTGGGTCAGGGAGGTGAGACTGAAGCATTCATTCAAAACATGGAGGTAGAAGTAGGTGTTTGAGTTCAAGAAGTTAGCTAGCATAGACACAGGTGCAGGATTTGGGCAGATGATAAGGGCCCATTTAAAAGCATGGGACTCAGCAGTGAGGGAAGACAGATGAATCATTGTAAGCCCCAACTGGAGGCAGTGTCAGCTCAAGATACCACACACTTCCTACCTCAGGCTTGATCTGATTTCCCAGTGGGGAAAAGCTTTGGTAGTAGATGTGCACACCTCCCTTAATCAGAGGGTCTGAGGGGTCTGGGTGAACAAGATAGCTCATTCTCTTGATAGAAGAGTGTTCTCAGTGACTCAACCCACTCATGTCCCATTTTTTTCCTCCTTCGACCAGTGACTGAAAAAGTCTACGAAAGTGAATCCTGCACAGATAGCGAAGAGGAACTTAAGATGAAGACATCCTCCACACACAGACCCCCTACCGTGACTGTGAAAAAAGAACTCAGAGAAGAGCGAAAGGGCCCCAGGAAAGGGACTGCTGCTCTGGGCAAAGCCAATAGACAAGTGTCCATTACTGGCTTCTTCCAGAGGAAGTGAACTGCTGTCTCTGTTAGGTCAGAGACAGGGAGTGGTCAGGGAGAAAACAAGACATACAGACTCTCACTTACTGTGTAAGTTCATCTAGTGCCTCGCCTCACCTCTATCAGAAGACTGCTCTTCCATCCTGTAGGATTTATATTGCTGGTTTTTAACCGAAATGAAGTCACCTGGAAGGAAGAGGCAAAAGAACATTTAAAATGGTGTTACCTTCTAATGACATTTTTAAGCACAATCTTTGACCTGCCAGGAGAAGAATTTACTCCAAAAAAAAAAAAAAAAAAAAAATGGAACCAGTTTCAGAATGATCACTGAAGCCATTTAGTGGCTAATACTCTGCACCATCCCTACCCTAAGCCCTGATCTACTGTGGCTCAGGGGATCCTCCTTGTTCCTTTGTATTCTTTGGACTTGTGTGAGTATTCTTTTATCTTGAATGTTACTGAATGTATTTCCCACTCCCTCTGTCATCCCTTCCCCACTACCACAGTTCTCTTTGAAGCTGTTTTCTGTAAGTCTTTTAAATCTTGGTTGGACTAAAGGCTGAAACAAAAGTCTCCCTGCAATCCTCTTTTCCTCTATTGTAAAGTACACTGTCAGATGGCTGCGAGGCAGCACATTACTTGTATTCTATCCCTTGTTACAAAAGCTCTCTAGACCTTCACTCACAATTTATGGTTAGACAAAAGCATCAGGCAGAGCACAGATAGAAATGTAATGTGTTAAATTCCACCATGCTAACACGGTGTGCTTTATATAGTCTCTGAGATTTTTGTCTCCTCCCCTTTCCCACTCTCAGTACCTAGAGAGGGAAACCCATACAATGAAATGAAAACTAAAAAGAGAAATCCCTTACTACATGTAGTATACAACAATTAAGTAAAATTTTTTCTTAAGCAAATTGAACATTCAGAAATAGCAGTTTTCCAGGAGATAAAGCACACATTTACAATACAGATGTTACCCCTCAGCATCTTTAATCCTCCCATTTGCCTAAAAGTATAGACTCCCAAGGAGAGATCGAGTGACAGTTAGTAGGTATAAACTGCTATTACATAAAACATTTTCATTTGTTACTTAAGGAAAATCATCTATTCCAGTGTTGTGTTAAGCGACTTCCATTATGGCTGTACTTGAGCTCAGTGGATTGAATCAATTATGTAGTGATCTTGGGCAGTGATCACTGGAGAACGGAACACAAGCTCAGCTGCTGGTGTCATTCCCTATGAATAGACAGATGTCTGACTTGCACCTTTCACCTTAGCCTAGTATATGTCCCAAGTGATAGCCATCTACTGTTTAAGTTAGGGTTATGACTGCCTTTGGATTAATAACAGTTTCTTTAGCAACGATCTTCCAGCGCTTTCAAGCCAGGCAACCCATGGACTTAAGACCAGAGGTTGGGAGATAAGTCTTGGCATTACATCTAGGACTTGAAAAGGCAGAGGCTTTGTGTGTAGCAAGTTGAGTAAAGGTCGACATATTCCAAAACCCTTTCTGTTTTAAATGTAAAAGCATGGGAAGCCTGGACTTAAAACATTTACAAAAATTTCTGGAGAGGAATCCCATTTAGATGGTTATTTTTGCCATTGCTTTTAGTTATTTTTCCAAATGGAAGTGAAAAGTTAAAGAAAATTTAGTCGTTTTAGAATTATTATATTGAGTTCTCTAATAAACTAAATTTTGAATTGGAAAACTCTGGTTGCGGTAGAAAGGGTAATGCAAATCCTGTGCTAGTGTTCCTGTGATCGCTGTGCCCAATATGCTGCCTAAACTCTGTGCTGTCTGCAAGACTTAGTAAGTGATGGCTTTTTTGTCTTTTTGTACAAAACTTCTACCATATAATCCACATGAGTTAAATAAATTTGAGAAGTTATTTTAAAACAGTGCTTCAAACTGAATGTCTGATGAGTCTGTTATTTGACAGGATGGCAACAGTGTGTGCAATTATTTAAACTGAACAGGAACACGGCTGGTTTTTAGTTTATATTGTTAAAACTGCATACCCATAGTCTGAGATGGGCAAGTTATTTGCTGCCTTCATCATTTTTTCAGCCCTGTGGGAAATCTTTGTTCCAGCCAACCTCATTTTTTAGTTCATTTAGAGGAAAATTTAGGCCTGATTTTGCACATTGTATTAGTTTGGCTTCATCACTTGCTAGCTGTGTGACCTTGGGCAAATTCCTAAGCCTCAGGTTCTCTACCAAAAAAATAGCTAAAAAAGTTATCATGAGTTGTGAAGAATGAAGTAATGTATATATAGCATAAGCTCAGTACACAGTGGCAGCACATAGGTGCTCTATAAATGGTGGCTACCTTCCTGATGTCATAAATGATGCATTCAGCTACCAGAATTATCAAGGATATGAACCAGATATTATTAATAAACTCTTTCAAAGTAATCATTCTGACTAAATGTGGTCCAAAGTGGGAAGATAGTTGTCCTATTTTATGAAAGGTTTTAGAAAGATATTTTCTTAGCAAAAGTGACATTCATAGGTTATTGAATTGAATATTCACTAAGACACTGATTGTGTCTACTATGTGTCAGGCCTCCAACTGGACACTAGAGGATATAATAGAACCCTAGAATTTGGCACTGTCCTGAGGATCTAGTGGAAGAAACAAACCAGTAAAATGAAGTTACAATGTCATTTGATGAATGCAGCAGTAAGCACAGAATCGTCTGAGAGCTCATAGGAGGGTACGTATGGAAGAAGTCTTCATGGAGGAGAGGAAGCCAAGCAATTTTTTTGAAGGGTAAGAGGATTTTACCAAGTAAAGTGGAAAGGATTTTCCAGGCAAAGGGGCATGGCTTGTGGGGATGTGGGAGAGTGGACTAGAATTTGGAAATAGGAAGGAAAATATATTGAGAAATGAAGTTTAGGTCCTACTAAGAAGTTGGATTTTATTTGGAGACTGAATACAAATGAAGAATTTTGAGAAGAGGAATAACAAGTTGATTCTCATTGAAGAGTGACAGGAGAGACAGGTCCAAGATGGCGGCAGTATAGGAGGACACTGAACTCACCCCTTCTCAGGAGCACACTGAAGTACTGGTATACACCTCTGCAGAGCAGTTGCTCCTGAAAGACAACTGAAGGATGCACAACAAGTGAAAAAAAGATACCAAATAGAGAAGGCTGGGAAATTGGATCTACAGGAACTCTTCCAGGATTGAAGGAGCCAATGAGTGCCATTGTTTATATCCCTTTTCACTTGGTGGGAGGTGGGGGGTGGGGGGCTCCATCCAGGTGCTCAGACCTTCTTGCAAGATAGCTGCAACATGTTACCAGTCACATTGCCCAGAGCCCATTTCAGCCCAAACAAAGGGAGCAAGCAGGTTTAACAGGGTGTCACCACTTGAACCTAACGTCCCTGCCCGGAGCTGCTCCAGTTCGTCAAGTCAGCACTCCAGGAACAGTAAGCATCCGCCTGGCTCCACCTGGCCTCCAGTAACTACCCAACACATACACTACACAACATGAGTTGCTCCACAGCAAACGAGAGAGAGAGACCTTAGAGAAAAGACTGGGGAGCTCTGGAAATTGTTCAGGATAGACGAAAATTCACCAGGTTCAGAAGTGTTAGTGTCATTGTTTATATTCCCTCAACCTCAATAGGATGGGCTGGAGCTCTATCCCAGTGCTCTGGCCTATCTGCAAGGCCTCCACAGCACGCTCCTGGCCACATTGCCCAGAACTCATTTTGTCTCAGAACATCGGGAGCAAGCAGGATCAATAGGATGTTACTGCATGCACCTGGCCTCTGTCTGGACCTGCTTCAGATAAGTAGGCTGGTGGTCAAGATACCTTAGGCACCCACTTGTCTCCAACCAGCTTGCCATAACTACCTCCCCCGCCCCACCACCACCACCACAGTCTATTACAGACATTGCTTCTACACAAGGACACTTACTTTAAGACTGGGGGTGGGGTGGAGGGAGAGCTATTTTGTATAATTCACATAAACACAGAAAAACAAAATGAGAAGACAGAATATTTCTCAAATGAAAGAACAAGAAAATCACCCAGGTGATAAATGAATTGCCTGATAAAGAATTCAAAGAAACAGAAGCTCAACAAAGAGAAAGTATATAATTAAGAACCAAACAGACCTGAAGAATACAGTAACTAAAATGAAAAGTAGTCTAGAAGGAATCAATAGCAGATTAGTTAATACAGAAGAATGGATCAGTAACCTGGAAGATGAACTAGTAGATCAGAACAGCAAAAAGAAAAAAAAAAAATATCAAGCACACAGACATTCTCATTATAGGGACTCAGAAGAATAAGAGAGAAAGCAGAAAATTTATTTGAAGAAATCATGGCTGAAAACTTTCCTAACATGGGAAAAGAAACAGACATCCAGGTCCAGGAAGCACAGAGTGCTAAACAAGAAACCCACACCAAGACATAATGTAATTAAAATGGCAGAAGGTAAAGATAGACAATAGACTTCTGGTCTTTTGGCAGAGTAGGTGAACACTGAGCTCACCTCTCCCATGACCACATAAAAATTGTAATTAAATTATATAATTTATAGAATAAGCATCATTGAGAACCACCTGAAGACTGAATATTTGATAAAATTCACTTGTAGGAACAGAATTCCTACAAGTAAGGATATAAAGACGCCATGTTGAGACTGGTAGGAGAGGTGGAGACACAAAACAGGCAGGCTTCACAAGACTTGGAAGAGATACCTCTGAGGAGCAAGGGGTCCCAGCCCCAGGTCAGGACGCCGGAGGCTATGGAAACCAGCAGGGAATTGCCTCTGCATGAGACACAGGGCTGGTGGAGATAAAGGCACTCCCCTCAAGGGGTGTGCACATACTCACTTGCCCACAAACTCACTTGCTCTGGGTTCCAGTACAGGGTCAGCAGCTCAAAAGTGCCAGGGACATATGGGGAGGGAACTGAGTTGACTAGTTCAGGGTGAGTGCTAGAGCTGTAGGGATCAGGACAGCTTTCTCCAGGGATATAAATGCTAGCTGGCAGCATTTGTTCCTTTATTGAGCATTTTTCCTACCCAGCCATCAAGCATAGGTGGGCACCAAGTCTGTGCTTTCCATTAATCTGGCTAACATTGTTTGCCCTACCCCAGTGATTGCTTGAGACCCCACTGTACCCAACTTGTGTACCTGGCCCAAACCTCTCCCAATGTCTTCTCCACTCAAGTGGCCTGCCTCAGCTCATGCTATGAACTTTTCTAAAATTTCTCAAAAGGCCACAAACCCCAAACAAGCAGCATCTGACCTCTGCATGCACTGTACCTCTAAGTGGCCCTAAGCCTGGCACAAACAGTGACCAGCCTCAACTTGCATTGTTACTCCCCTCAGATGGTCCTAAGCTTGGCATAAGTGGCAGCCAGTCTTGTCTTGGAACATAGCTTCAACTAACCATCCACAAGCCAGGCACAGGTGTCAGCTAGCCTCACATTGTGGAGCCCACCAATGGGTCCCAAGCCCAGCACTAGCGGCAGCTGGCCTCAGTTTATGTCATAGCTTCTTCCAAGTACATCTAAGCCCAGAAAAAGAAGCCACCAATTGCAGATAACTGTGTAGCTCCTACCAAGAGGCCCCAAGCCCAGCACAAGCAGTGACTGACCATGCCTGCACTAAAACCCCTACCAAGATGCTTTGGCTTCAAAACATACCAGAGAACCACCCAACCAGCTCCACAAATGACACTCCCAAAGGATGGGCTCTGTTGACACCATAGCCCTGCTAAAGCAACTTTCACTCTGGGGTCAGGCCTTGCACAACAACTTGTCTGCTATAGTCACAGCCAGTCCACACAGCCAGTAAGCCCGAGAGTCACTTCTACCTACTGATGTTCCAAGAGCAGTCAAGTCTCAACTACAACAAGAAGGCACACACAACCCACACAAGGGACACACTTGGAGCACCCAGCTCTGGTGACCAAGGAGACTGCACCACTGGATCCTACAGGACACCTTCTACTTAAGGCCACTCTGCCAAGACTGAGCAATGTAGGATATCTACATAATATGTAGAAAAAAATAATACATGGAGTCAGCCAAAATGAGGAGACAAAGAAACATATCCCAAACAAAGGGACAGGACAAAATTCCAGAAAAAGAACTACACAAAATGGAGACAAGACATCTACCAGATACAGAGTTCAAAACATTAGTTATAAGGGTGCTCAATGCATTTAGGGGAAGACTAGATTAACTAGAGATCGAAAACATAAAAAATGAGATTGAAAACATAATAAAGGACCAGTCAGAAATGAAGACTACAATAACTGAAATGAAGAATATATTAGAGGGAATCAAGAGCAGATGAGATGAAGCAGAGGATCGAATCAGTGATTTGGAAGACAAGGCAGCAGAAGACTCCCATTCAGAACAGCCAAAAGAAATAAGAATTTTTAAAAATGAGGATAGTTTAAGGGACCTCTGCAACAACATTAAGCATTCCAACATTCACACCATAGTGATGCTAGAAGGAGAAGAGAGAAAACAAGGAATTGAAAACCTATTTGATGAATAATATCTGAAAACTTCCCTATAAGGTGAAGGAAATAGACAGGAAGCACAGAGTCTCAAACAAGATGAACCCAAAAAGGTCCACACCATGACACATTATAATTAAAATGCCAAAAGTTAAAAACAAAGAATCTTAAAGTAGCAAGAGAAAAAGAGTTAGTTACATAAAAGAAAGCTCCCATAAAACTATTAGCTGATTTCTCAACAGAAACTTTGCAGACCAGAAGAGATTGGCATGAAAAATTCAAAGTAATGAAAAGCAAAAAACTACACTCAAGATTACTTTACCCAGCAAGGCTATTATTTAGAATTGAAGGAGTTTCCCAGACAAGAAAAAGATAAAAGAGTTCACCACTACTAAACCAGTATTATAAGAAATATTAAAGGGACTTATTTAAGTAGAAAAGGAAACACCAAAAATATGAATAAAAAAATAAGAAAAACATTCTCACTGACAAAGACAAATACTGAGTAAAAAGAATGGATCACCAACTATTATATAACACTAGTACAATGGTTAAAAGACAAAAGTAGGAAGATCAAATTACTGTAGTAATTACAACAGTAAATCAAGGGTTATGCACAATAGTAGTAAAAAATAATGAC
The DNA here is from genome assembly GCA_004026885.1 of Lyroderma lyra. Taxonomy (NCBI): domain Eukaryota; kingdom Metazoa; phylum Chordata; class Mammalia; order Chiroptera; family Megadermatidae; genus Lyroderma; species Lyroderma lyra. Next base: position 34,984 of record PVJL010005252.1, on the reverse strand, counting down.
AAATACATAAACATGGAGGGAATTAGTAAAAATTGTAGTAATTTTAGAATGTGCTTGAACTTAAGTGACATCAACTTAAAAGAGACTGCTATAAACATAGCTTGGTATATATGAAGCACATGGTAACAAACAAAAAATCTGTAAGAGATATATAAGAAATAAAAAGAAAGGAATCTAAACACAACCCTATAGAAAGTCATCAACAATCAACAGATTCTCAGCCAGGGAACCAACCCTCTCCCTCCCCAAGGGGAAAAAATGTCATCAACAGGCAAGAGAATAAAAAAGTACAGAGAAGAACTATAAAAACGACCAAAAAAACAATTAACAAAATGGCCATAAGTACATATGTATCAATAATTACTTTAAATGTAAATGGATTAAATATAAACCAAAAGACATAGGATGGCTAAATGGATTTTTTAAAAAAGACCCTTACTATGCTGCCTATAAGAGAACTACCTTAGATAGAAAGACAGACACAGACTAAAAGTAGAGGGATGGAGAAGATATTTCCTGCAAATGAAACAAACAAATAAAGCTGGGGTAGTAATACTTATGTCAGACAAAATAGACTTTAAAACAAAGGCTGTAATGAGACAAAGAAAGGCCTTTCATAATGATAAAGGGCTCAGTCTAACAGGATATAAACATTTACACACTCAAGGTAGGGTCACCTAAATATATGTGTATAAAACTAATACAGACATAAAGAGAGACAGGTTGACAGCAATACAGTAATAGTAGGAGACTTTAACACCCCGTTGACATCAAAAGATAGATCATCCAGACAGAAAATCATGGAAATAGGGGCCTTAAATGACACATTATACCAAATGGATTTAATTGATATTTTTAGAACATTTTACCTACAGCGGCATAATATACTCATACATTCTTTTTAGGTACACATAGAATTTTCTAGGATAGACCACAAAGCAAGTCTCAGTAGGAGATTTAAATCATATTAAGTATCTTCTTCAATCACAATTCTATGAAACTAGAAATCAATTACAAGAAAACGAAAAACACACTAATACATGGAGGTTAAAAAACATGCCAGTAAACAATGAATGGGTTAAAATGAGATCAAAGAAGAATCAAAAGATACCATGAGACAAGTAAAAATGAAAATACAATGACCCCAAATCCATGGGACCCCCAGGCAAAGCAGCCCTAAGAGGGAAATTCATAGCCCTTCAAGAACTGAGACATTCAAATAAGCAACACACTTAAAGGAACTAGACAAAGAAGACCAAACAAAGCCCCAAATGAGTAGAAGGAAGGAAATAATAAAGATCAGACCAGAAATAAACAAAATAGAGTCTAAAACGACAATAAACTAAATCAATGAAACCAAAGGCAGGTTCTTTGAAAAGGTAAATAAAACTGATAAACCTTTAGCCAGACTCATCAAGGAAAAAAGAGAGGGCCCAAGTAAATACATTCAGGAATGAAAGAAGAGAAGTGACAACCAATACCACAGAAATACAAAGAATTATAAGAAAATACTATGAACAATTATATGTAAAAATATTAGACAACCTGGAAGAAATGGATGAATTCCTAGCAACATGCAGTCTTCCAAGACTGAATCAGGAAGAAACAGAAAACTTGAGCAGACCAATAACTACTAACAAAACTGAGTCAGTAATCAAACATTCCCAATAACTACTAACAAAAATCAGTAATCAAAACACTCCCAACAAACAAAAGTCCTGGCCCAGATGGCTACACAGGTGAATTTTATCCCAACAGACCCCATCTAGCCAAAGAAATCTTAAGAAAGAACAAAGTGGGAGGTATCATACTCCTTGATTCTAAACTATACTTCAAAGGTACAATAATAAAAATGTGTGGTATTGGAATAAAAATAGATATATAGATCAATGGAATAGAATAGAGAGCTGTGTTGACAAACCTGATTCCATCTTGAAACTAATCCACCAGCTCAACTTCTAAATGAATGAACCTGGACATTTGATCCCCTGTCCTTCCCCTGGGTGGACTCTGGAATGTGTATAGAGGCTTCTGGCTAATCACAAATAATTGATTCTTCCTTTGGGGTGAGGTTCCCTTGATGCTATTTATCTCTTAGCTTACCTTGATGCCATAGCCTCCCAGTATCTGGTCTCTTTGTTTCCCCTGACCACCCATGCATTCCTTTCCTAGCTTATAGATCCATTTCTTTTTTGGGGGGGCGGGGGCAGTGTAGGGGGTAGTTCCCTGGCTGAGAATCAAACCCAGGCTGTGGCGTTGAGAGTGCTGAATCCTAGCCACTACACCACCAGGGAACCCCAAGTTTCATAACTGAGGAAAGACAGAAGTCGGTGGTTGAGGGTATGAAAGATGTGGAGATCTGAACATCTTGTTGCCACCCAGGATGTGTTTCTGTAAGTTCCCCATTAAGCTCATTAACTGATGAGCTGCACTTGTTTGCCTCAGTTGTTTGGTCTTTTGGCTCCTTCAGCATTTGTGGACCTCTTTGGACAGGTGGCCTTTTCACAGAACAAGAGCCCAGAAATAAGTCCTCACTTATATCATCAATTAACCTACAACAAGGGAGGCAAGGATATACAATGAGTTAAAGACAGACCCTTCAATAAGTGTTGTTGGGAACACTGGACAGATACATGCAAAGAATGAAACTGGTCCACTTTCTTATATCACATACAAAAAGAAATGCAAATGGATTAAAGACTTAAATGTAAGACACGAAAATATAAAACTCCTAAAAGAGAACACAGGCCGTAAACTCTTGACATTGCTTTTAGCAATATCTTTTTGGATATGTTTCCTTCCCTCTGAGGGAAACAAAATAAAAAAATAAACAAATGGGATGACACAAACAAAAGAATTTCTGTACAGCAAAGGAAACCATCAACAAAACAAAACACTATCTATTGAATGGGAGAAGATATTTGCATGTGATACATCCAATAAGGGGTTAATGTCCAGAAGGAACTCATACAGCTGAACATAAAAAACCAAACAATCCAATTTTAAAAGGGGCAGAGGACCCAAATAGACATTTCTCCAAAGAGGACAAACAGATGGCCAATAGACATGAAAAGATGCTCAACATCACTAATCATCAGGGAAATACAAATCAAAACCATAATGAAATACCACCTCACACTTGTCAGAATGGCTAATAAAACAAACAAACAAGCAAAAATCAACAAATAACTGCAGGTCAGTATATGGAGAAAAGAGAACTCTCATACGCTGTTGAGATTGGAAATTGGTACAGCCACTATGGAAAATAGTATGACAATTCCTTGTAAACTTAAAAATAGAGCTGTCGTACCACCTAGCAATTTCACTTCTGGGTAGCCATTCAAAGAAAACAAAAACACTAATTTTTAAAAGCTATATGCACCCCTATGTTCATTGTAGCATCATTTACAATGGCCAAGATATGAAAACAGCCTAAGTGTCCACCAATAGATGAATCGATAAAGAATTGGTATACCAGGAGGGACCCCCAGAAAACCAGAATTATCTTTTGGAGGATGGGCTCCTTGGTAGTACAAGCTTCCCCCACTGGCTGAGTATTCTAGAAACCCATCTGCATCAGTGTACCAACTGGCATTGTTGTATGAGACTGTATTTGGCTTTGGTGAATTTTTTTTTTTGGACACTTTCAACATTTTTGCCCATTTCATATGGGTGATTTACACGAACAACATATGGCATGACAATGCACCTGCCCATATCACGGTGAGTGTTCTGCAGTTTTTTTGTTTTGTTTTGTTTTATTTTTTGCTTTTTGGTATGTGGGTAGCTCCCTGACTGGGAATTGAACCCAGGCCACAGCACTGACAGCGCCAGCGCCGAAGTCTTAAGCCACTACACCACCAGGGAACTCCTAGAAGTATTACTATTAATTCAAGTAGTGGGAGTAAAGAAAAATGTCATGGTTAAAATAATGCTGCTTAATTCTGGCAGCCAGTGTAGACAATTGCGGTATTTCCTTTGTTTTTCCCCACCAACATAGAATTCTCTAACAGAAATTATTTCAGTTTTTAAAAAGTGATTTTAAAAGCTAATACTTCTTCTCTGACACTCTCAAGTGACATGAGCCCTACTCACCTCCCTGAAATAAGTGGGGTGGGGGAGAGGGGAACGAATGGAACAGTTCTATTCCTTTTCTATCTTTGTTTCTCTAACAAGACATTAGTTATTACACAGGAGAGAGCCGAAGAGAAGGCCCATATAAGGAAACAAAATAGTTTCCCCAGGACCTGAGTAGAATGCGTGCATAATAACGTATTTGCCAGAAACGTACTCTGTGTCAAGACTCGTTTTGGTAAACTTGTCTCCTTTCATGGGTTCCGGGATCTCAGTTTGCTGTAATGCAGCTTCTCACCACCATGAAACATTCTGGGGCCACCTCGTTTTGTTGTGAGAAGGCAGTATTGCTTTTTGAATTATTGCCCTGGCAGCTCTGTAAATTAGCCCATGCTGTCACCATGCCCTCTCTGAAGGGCACATTGTACCCAAATGACTGCATTTCAGATCGACTCTTGCCCTCCCTGCTGCATGACACTTCTCACCACTTGTATTTGTGTCCAGTTTTTGTGTGTTCCTAAGTGTGGGCCACCCACACATTGCCACCCAGGCTCTTTAGCCAGAGAAACTTGTGCAGGCTTCTGATCCAAACCCACCTTAACTCTAGACTTTGCTTCCATTTCAAATGCTAAATATTGTCTGGCTCCCCTGCACCACTCTCCCTCTTTTTTCTCATTTGCTCTTGCTACTCTCCTTGTTTCTTGAGACTTCATCTTGGCTTCTCTGCCTCTTTTTTTAATACTCAAAGTTCTTCATGGCTACTTCTTCCTTAACTTTTTTCTTTGGTCTTTTAGGCTTGCTTTCTTAAGGTTCTAATTTCATGTCTTTTACTGGAATGCTCTTGAAGAATGGACAAGCCATGGTGTTTAGTTCCTGCTTTGGACTGTTCAAATCCAAAGCAGGTGTTGACTGCTAGTTATGTTCAGTCCTAGATAAAAAACTTTAGGGATTACAAGAACTCAGAGGTTACCATTTTGGAATGACAAGAGGTACACAGTAAACTGCGTTATATAGCAGTTGAGACAATGCCTAGATGAATGGTAGACAAGGGACTCAATTCAGAAAAGAACTGGAATAATCAAAATGGGCAAAATGTTATAGTCTTGTGCAAAGAACAACAAAGGATTTAAAACAAGACAGGCTGAGGAAGGTTCATCATTTTAGTGGATTTTATTTTGCTGTTTGAACTTCACTAACCATTTACACAATCATGGTGTAAGTAAGCCATAATTAAGTGAACCTTTACTGGAGTTATTTCTGTCCTACCTTAAGAATGAGAATATTGACAACAAAGTAAGCAGGTCTCAAGGATTATTCCAAGGGTACCTTATAGGATACATATTGGCTCAGCATAGATTCTACTCTGTGTTGTACACTCTCAACATTTTGGCCTACTGGGGAAGCAGAGTGCTGTGATGGAAACAACACAGGATTGGGAGGTAGATGGCTCTGGATTCAAACCCCAAGGGCAGGTACTCATCCTCTGAGAACTTCAGTTTCTTCATCTGTACAAGTGTTGTTTTAAGGCTTTAATGAAACACTGCATAGGCAGCCTCTAGTATTTTGACATATGTTAAACTAACCCAAAGCAGAATATCTCACATTTTTGAGCACCAGCCATGTGCCAGAGACTGTTCCAAGTATATTAGATGTATTAACTCTTAATCTGCAGAGCAGCCCTATGAGATAGGTACTTTTATTCCCATTTTACACATGAGGAAAGTGAGGCCAAGAAGTAACTTGTCCAAAGTCACAGAGTTATCAAGCAACAGAGCCAGGAGGATATAAATCTTAACAATTTGGCTTCAGTGCCTGCAGTCTTAACCACCCTGCTATACTGCTCTTGGCTGTAGTAATCCATGATGAGTCATGTTCATTTTTATAAGTGCAAGTACAACTAGTTGTTCAGATCCCATATTGTCAGATTTGAAGGCAATCTTAATGTTTTTCTAACTCAACCACTCATCTGCTGCTTGAGTCCTGTCTACAGTATCTCTGCCACGTGGTCTTGAAATCTATAAACAAAGATTTAATTATGTTCAGTATACTGCACTTACTAAATTACAAAGTTAGGTAAGTAGACTAATAAATGTTAAGAAGAATTTAAAGAAAAACTAGAATAAAATAAAGTTTTCTGATTAACTTTATATCACCAGGAAACTCTTCTAAAATAGAGCATAGTTTTCAAAGCAATCCATTTAATAGGTTTTAGTTTAAACCAAGAACACTGTTTTTCCTTGAAAAAAATTTATCCAATTGTAGGCATTGCCTTTGCCTTGACCTTTGTAAGAAAATTAAGAGGAAATTTGGTACTTTTTTCCTATTTAAACCATACTGCTGGATCATAAGACAAGGGATAATAAAAAGGGTAGTTATGCCCTACAGTTATTGATATGTACTTTACTTCATCTTGTTTTATCCCTGTGGTGGTGACCCACAGGTTTTTCTCTCCCCCATTTTGCAGAAAGCAAGCCCAGGTTGTTTAGCCAGTATGCCTAACACCTTACAGTTAGGAAGTGAACCAGAGTTCGACCATAGGTCTTCAGACTTCACATTGTGTGACTTTTCCACTGTATTACAACCCCTAAGAAGAAGAATGTGTTTCATAAGTGTGCCTTAAATAAATGCTTACTGATTTGCCCCATAACCATGGTGGCCACTGTAAAAGATGTAAGAGAAGCACATGACAAGTTCTCTGCCCTCTGGAGTAGGTTGACCAGACATACCATTTTAATGATACTTGTCCTGTTTCAAATGGTACGTATGGTCAGCCTAGTCTCACTGGGCTAAATTCAAGGTGTCAGTAAGCTGACTACACATACTGTTTGAAAGGGGACAGTACCGATGTTTCTATCCTGTTTAAAATGGTGCATCTGATCAGCCTACTCTGGGGATTGACAGTCATATGCATGTTTGTGTATTTCACAGAGTTTTGTTAAAAGTTTAGTATGTGCCCAGCACTTTGTGCTAGATGCTGGGGACACAAAGATGAGTTTCTTGACCTTGAGGAATTTACCATTTAGTGGAGTATAAGACATAGATAATAATTATAATGTGCTATCATAATATTTAGGTGTGCCTGCCATAGGCTATAAATTGTACTTTATATCTGAACATATTTTCTCTAATCCTCACACTTTTCATTTACACATGAAAATGTGTAAATTATTTGCCCAGTAAGTGGCAAGGGTGAGATTTGTTTACTTTTAATAATAAATTTATAATAAAAAAATTGGAGGAACTAGACTACTGGAATGGTTGCAGTTAGCAAACCTGCATAGGAAGCTCATTCGCTGTCAGATGGGTGTGTGAGTGAACATGGAAGTGGGAACCCAAGGGGGAAAATGAATTACACCTTTAAAGTTATCGATTCTAGGGAGGGATGATCTTGCCAGTGGTTCAGGTCACTGAATCTTTTGGCTATGGTTTCCTGCATTTATTTTTACATAAGAAAAACCATACCAGGGGACTATATGAGTGCTGTTCAGAAAAAATCCACCCGTAATTGCCTTTTTTAAAAAAAAAATATATTTTCCTTTGTAGTTCTTGACTGGCTGGGCATTCCACTGCACCACTATTGATGTCATCTATGATGTCATGAGGGTGGTGGCCATCAACATTGCAGCCCACAAACTGAGCCGTCCCCAAGATTGCTTTAATGCTTCCAGAGAGTTCTCTAGCTAAAGGTCAGTGCCACATCTACTGGGCAATGTTGACAATTTCATCAAAAGTGATATTTCCACTGTGCTTAATATATATATATATTTTGCTTCTTTCTGTCTCTTAGCAGTTCTTTGAGGGCTTTGATAATCAAGGCAGAGGCAGAAGGTACCACCTCAATCTGGGCCTGTCCTGAATGGTCAGTTTCACTGTAATCCTCAGACCCTTCCAATCCCCAGTTGCTTTAGCGATGTCATCATCAACCGTTTTTGGAGACAGACACAGGGGACCGATCTTAGGGGCCAGGGCAGACGTGGCACCAACTTCCCCACGGGTGCACCGCAGATACACACACGACTTTGATCTCATCAGGGTGGGACTTTGCAGCATGGTGGAGGTGGCTGGTGTCAGATGAACCCAGATTCGGGATGACCGAAGAAAGTTGCACCTTGGCCTCCTCCCAGCCAAAAGCCAAAAGTGCCTCTATTCTTTATATTACATGGCTGAATACTTTCCAGATGGCCCTCATACATTAGGCTACCAACTAAGGCTTTCTCTCCTCTGGTTGGTATTCTAGCTGGCCTGGAGAGAGGGCCAGAATTTGAACTCTAGGTTTTCTGAGTGGAGGTATGGGCCCACAAGTCAGTGTGGGCTCAGGAAAGGGTTGTCTGTGACTTAGGGATTAAAGACTCACAGAGGAGGATGTGTTTCAGCTGAGATCTTGAGAATCAGAGTTTGCCAAATGGAAGTGGGGGACATCCAATAGGACATACAACATAAGAGGTACAAGAAAAATCATGGGTGTTTACACTTAGAGAGTTACACTCGTAAGTGGTTTGGTGAGAAGTAGAATAGTGGTTTATAAGGCCAAATAAGTAGGCAGTAGCCAGATCACAGAGGTCTCTGCTAAGTAGTTTAGATTTCACCCTATAGGCAATAGGAAGCCATTGAGGAACACATCAGATTTGTATATTCAAAAAAATCACCACCCATTGTTGACCAAAGAGAGAATTACCAGTATGAAGTAGCTCCTAAGCCCCCAAGAGTCAAATTTTAGCATCTTAAGATACAGCAAGCAGAGGAAAATAATATGAAGTTGGATTTCTTAATAGTTCAGTTTTAAGCAAATGACTCCTTTGATCCCCCTCAGGAAAGGAGAGAGTTGAGAATGACTTCAAATGTGGAATAATTAGCCTTTGGCTGGGTCATCTCACACTTGGAAATCTTCTGGCTCTTGACTGAGCCATGGTCCTGTTTAAAACATGGAGATGAGATTGGATCCATGGTTCTACTAAGGATACATGGAGGTCATTCTCTGACACACACACATGTGTATATACACACTGATTTAGATCCCCAACTGGTTACATCTCCCTAGGATTCTTGGGCCAAAATGACCTATAGTCCCAGACTGGTCAACTAAATTAATTGCAAGTCATATTTTACACCTATTCTATACCATATTCTTCCATATACTTTATGTCACTTAGTCCTAACATTTTTGTGAAGCACAGATAGCAGCCCAATTTTGTAAATTGGAAAACTACACAGAGAGGCTGCTTAGCTAAGCAGCACATGCTAGAGCTGGGATTTGAGGGACAGACTGTGAATGTACTTTCATCATCCATTCATGACGTGAGTCCTTGTCCAGTGATGTGGAGTGCAGTAAACAGCTTTACATGTTGTAATGAGGGTGCATCTCAGGCACTTACTGAATAGTCATTATATTTGGAACTGTGCAATAATATGCTTCTCCTCTAGCAGTAAGTTCTTTGCTGCAAACCACAAAGCTCACCCTTCAAATAAGGGAACAGCTGTCCTGAAGCTCCTACATGAGGCTCCCCTACCCTTACTTTAAATTGTGCTTAGCTTTCAGTATGAGTTAAGTGGCTTCTCAGCCTGTAAAATAGATGGTCAGCCTGTAAAACATTAGAAGCAGCAGAGAGCTAGAGACAGTTGCCTTTTGCTATGAGACAAGTGGTTGTCACTTCTTGGTTTTGTAGAAAGCACTTGGACTTTAAGAGTCAGTCAGACTGGAGCTTAATGCTCGTTTACTACCAGTGTGACTTCTACAAAGTCACTTAATTTCTCTGAGCCTCAGTTCATTCATCTGTAAGATGAAGATAATATCTACCTCAAGATTATTGTGAGGATTAGAGATAATACATAGAAAGTGCCCAGTTCATAATAGATGGTCAGTAAATGATAACAATTGTGATTTTTTTAAATTCATTTTTATTGTTAGACTTATTGGGGTGACATCTGTTAGCAAGGATTACATAGGTTTCAGGCATATAATTCTACAGTGCATTGTCAACTTGATGTATAATAAGTTCACCACCTAATGTGACTTACAATTGTGATTTTTAAAGCAGTGCTTTGGGCTTTAATCTTACCTATGTGAGAAGAATGAGGTTTCAATCTTTCATTTATTTTTTTTTCAGCTGTTCTTTATTAGTGTGTCCACTTCATGTGGGCTATCAAAACTAATGTTATGACAAAGTGAGGAGGGAATGCTAATGGACCCAGTGTATCAATGAGCATCCTTGTGATTCTGCTCACTGTCCAATCCATGACTCCCTTTCAGGTGGGCTGTCATGTCATTCTTTGTGCATTCTATACTGTTTCAACTACATTTCTACTTGAAAAAGTTCAGAAAGCCAGTGGTCTAAGTGGACATTTTATTTCCCCAAGTACAGACATCAAGAGGGTGCCTGTATAAATGGAAAACAAAACAAAACAAAACAAAACAGCTCTCCAGCAGTGAAGAGCCCACCCCTCACCTCCCTGGTGATATATGGGGTGCACAGGCAGTAGTCACGCCTGCAGTTTGAGCCCGTCTGTTTTCTCTGTTCTCCTGAGTACTGTCCCCTTGTGGTTTGCATCATTCCCAGAGACCAGCCAACTCCAACCCTACTCAATCCACTTGGTCAATAGCTGTCTTATTTAAACACACTCTCTCTTTCTTTGGGCACCAGATGTGAAGTTTCAAGGCAGCAGAGGCCAGGCTGGCTAATGCTGTGACACCTGCTTTAGCAGGCAAGCCAGTCAGCTGCTGCTTCTGATGATGTTGGCCCTTTTTCATGGACAGCATGAGGGTTTCACCCCACCAAGCACACACACAGGCAGCTGAAAGAGTCTCATAAATTATGGTTTTGTTTGTTTACTCAGGGCAGGCAGCGTGGTGTAGTGGAAAGAGCCTTGCACTTTGAAGCAAAAAACATGGGTATGAGTCCTGACTGGTTATGTGATTTTTGTCTTCAGAGCACCTCTTTCTTTATAGATATATAATATGCGATATAGTGATAAGTGCTATTTGTTTATCTGCTTATTGGCATCTCTACCACAATGTAAGTTCTAGCAGATCAGGCGCTGTCTTGGCCATCCTTCTTTCTCCAGCACCTAGGACAGTACCTGGAACATAGTAGGTGCTTAGAAAATATTTATGGAATGAATGAATTAATTCTAAAATTGCCTCTTCTACTCACTGGCCATGTGATCATGGAAAAGTCATCAATCTTCTCTGGGCCTTAGTTTTGTCATTTGTAAAATGAAGGCATTAGAGCTTTATTACTGACACTCTAATACTATAAAATTCATTTATTTAACAAACTACCTCATGGCTCTATGCTGGGCAATCTGCCCAGCCCTGAAAGTAGACAGTCATGGAGGAGTCAGAAGCAGAAGCTGCCCTTGTGAGCCTTGAAAGGAAGAGGCAACCAAATAAATAATGGTGTAAACAGGTATTTAAACACCATTGTCCTTAAATAAGTCTTACAAGAGATCTGCAGAGGGCACGGTGATAGAATGTAATAGGGGACTTCACCATGTTGGGAACTTCATGGCTGTGGTAAGGATTTTGTTATTCTAAAGGCAAAGGGAAGCCAATGAAGACAATTCCTATCCTTGTAGAGAGCTCACTAGTACAGACAGAAGGGAAAGTGGGAATCCCTCCTTGCATGCCTGTCCAGGTAGATTGCACAGATATTACCTTCTTTTGTAAATGGGGAAATAGGTCAAGGGAGGTTAAGTGATTTACCAAGACCACCACACAAGTCAGTGGTGGAGCTTGACCTTTGAAAGTTTAGTCCACTCTTCTCCATACTCCACCACATTACAGAGTTGAGAGCTTTTTTCCTATCAAATCCTCTAAATGCCTACATTTTAGACCTGAATAACTTGTAATAGTAAGTCTCATCTGAAAATTAAATGTCTCATAAGCAACTTTTAAGCAAGTCTGATAGGGACATATTTCCCTGAGCATTCATTATGCCTGCAATTTGGGTAACTACAACCAAATCTTTGATGTATTTTAAATTATCCTTAGGATAGTTTCTTAGAAATATAATTACTCTGTCAAAGGATATGCATTTTTAGAAACCCTTGACACATACTGCCAAATTGCCCTCCCTAAGGTTGTACCAGATTTGATGCTTATCATCTGTACATAAGAATGGTTTTCTTACTGCTTCAAGTAACAGAGACCAATCTAATTTAACTTAAGTAAAACTGAATAAAGTTGAATTTCTGGTATACTTATTTTGTTCATTTAGAGACAGAAAATAGGCTTTGACAATTTTAATTGAGGAAAGAAGACAAAGCTAAGACATAATGCCCAAGGGAGGCAGAATACTCCCACAGGCCTCAGAGGAAGACAATAGGTGCCTCACACGGTCTGGTCATTCAGTCTGAGAAGTACTGGGAGCCGTGAAAGTATATAGCAGGACACATACCCACAAATAACATTAATGTTGGAATTAGAAGACAAGGAGCTTAAAATAGTTAAACACATGTTCAATGCATTAGAAAAAAATATAAACATAATGAGGGAAAATAAGGAATCTTGTCAAAACTGACAATTATAAAAATCAAACAGACCAACAACAAAATGGTGGTGTGAGAGGGACCTCGGGAAAACTCCTCTGGAGATTACAACTACTAAAACACCTATACCTCAACCAAGGACCCTCTACACAATGCACAACCACAGCTAAGAAACCCACTCATCATAATAAGGTATCTGCAAGAGGGCAGAGGGTTAAACAAAGGAGAAATGAAAGGGGGAAGAGTGGAGACTCTACTGCTGGGGGAGGGAGGAGGAAGAAGGTGGTGGGAGAGCACCCCGAGCCTCACTTGGTCCACGGGACAGAAGAAAGGAGGCCCATAGGTGGAAGAGTGAGATACAGCAACCATGTCACTTTGGCCCCAGGAGGTGCAGACCAGCCCACAAAATGCAGTGGACAGAGTTCATACTGGTTGCCAGAGGATGGGGAGCAATTGGGTGGTGAGGAGCTGCAGTGCAAACACTCCAGCTGGGAAGAGAAGGAGAGAGGGGGCTTCACATGTGTTCCTCAGCCTACAACCAGCTGGTGTGAAAGATCAGTAAACAGGACAGTTGACCCCAAGGTGCAAGGCAGGATCCACACGCAGGGCAAACTGAGAACAGAAAAGTGCAATCATGCCCAGACTCCCTGTACAACCTCTGGAGCCATAGGAAGAAAACAAACCTACAAAGGCCCCTCCCCCACAGATCTCTGCCTGCCCAGTATCAGCAGTGAACACGAAAGAAAATGCAGCAGCGAGGGTCCAGAGAGATTATGAAAATTAAACAGATGGGGAGAGATGACCCATCAGAAACAGAGCTCAAAGCAATGATTATAAAAATGCTTAAGGAACTGAATGATACTTTCAACAGAGAGATAGCAAACATCAAAGAAGACTTACAAACCATTATAATAGACCAGAGAGAGATAATGACTACATTAACTGAAATGAAGAATGGACTAAAAGTCACTAAACTAGATAAAATAGAAGCACAAAACAATGATTTGCAGGAAAAGCCAGCAGAATACACCGAGCCAAAACAGATAGAAACTAATATCCAAAAAAAAAATGAGGATAGATTGAGATTCCTCTGGAACTACATCAAACGTAAAAATATGAGAATAATAGGGGTACCAGAAAGGACAGGAAAAGCAAGGGATCAAGAAATTATTTGAAGAAATAATGACTGAAAATTTCCTAATGAAGGAAATAGACATACAAGTCTTGGATGCACAGACTCCCAAACAAGATCCCAAACAGGGGCTCACTGAGACACATCATAATTAAAATGGCAAAAGTTAAAGAAAAAGAGAAAATTCTAAAAACAGCAAGAGAAATGCAAGTAGTAATTTATAAAGGGACACCCATTGGACTCTCAGCTGATTTCTCACCAGAAACTTTACAGGCCAGAAGGGATTGGCAGAAAATATTCAACATGATGAAAACCAAGGATCTGCAACCAAGTATAATGTATCCAGAAAGGCTAGCATTCAAAATTGAAGGATAGATAAAGAGCTTCTCAGATAAGGAAATGCTAAAGGAATTCATCACCACCAAACCAGTACTACAAAGAATGTTAGAGGGACTTCTTTAAGATAGAAGGAGGGATGGGAGAATGGGTAAAATAAGAGAAAGAATGGAGAAATTTAGTTTGACTGTTAACATAAAATTGAAAGCAAGAAAGAAACAAATCTCGTGGACACAGTCAATAATTTGATAGTTACCTGACGGTAAGTGGGGAGAGGATGGGGGAGAAGGAACAGGGACACAAATATATGGTGATGGAAAGAGAACTGACTCTGGGTGATGAACATATAATACAACACATAGAAGATGTAATGTAGAATTGTACACCTGGGACCTATATAATTTTTACTAATCAATGTCACCCCAATAAATTTAATTTTAAAAATCAAATGGAAAGCATAGAACTGAAAAATACAATATATATTTTTTTAATTCACTACTTGATCTATAGAGTCAATACAATTCCAATCAAAATCTAGAAAGTTATTTTGTACACCTGGACAATCTGATTCTAAAGTTTATATGGAGAGGTAAAATATCCTGAAGAGCCAACACATTATTGAAGGAAAAGAATAAAGTTCAAAGTCACTACCTGACTTCAAGATTTACTATAAAGCTATAGTAATCAAGACAGTGTGATGTTGGTGAGAGAATATGCAAATAGATCAATGGAACAGAATAGAGAACCCAGAAGTAGATCTATATAAATGCAGTTAACTGATCTTTGACAAAAGAGCAAAAGCAATACAGTGGAGCAAAGATAGTCCTTTCAAGAAATGGTGTAGGACAACTGGACATTCATGTGCAAATAATAATAATAATAATAATAATAATAATAATAATAAATCTATGCAAACAGATGTCACCCCAATAAGTCTAACAATAAAAATGAATTTAAAAAAAATAATAAATCTAGACACAGACTCAACACCTTTCACAAAATTAACTCAAAATGGGTGATAGACCTAAATAGGAAGCACAAAACTATAAAACTCCTAGAAGAAAACATAGATAACTGTGGGTATGGCAACAACTATTTAGATACAACATAAAAAATATGATCCATGAAAGAAAGAATTTTTAAGCTAGACATTATTAAAATTGAGAATTTACTGTTGCAAAAGATATTGTTAAGAAAATGAAATAAAAGGAACAAGTCACAGACTGGGAAAAATATTTGTGTTAGATATATCTGAGATAAGACCATTACCTAAAATATGTGAAGAACCCTTAAGACTCAACAATAAGAAAAACAATCCAATAAAAAAAAGTGGGAAAAATACTTAAACACCTCACCAAACAAGATACAGTAAGTCCTCACTTAATATCATTAATAGGTTTATGGAAACTGACTTTAAGCAAAACAACATACAAAAAAACCAAGTTTACTATACACTAATTGATATAAACAAGAGTTAAGTTTCTATAGCATATTTTTCTTAACAAAAACATCATCAAACTTCAAAATAAAGACCAAAATACTTCTAATATTAAAGATTTAAATAAATGTGAGCTACACATATATTTAAGAAAGATAATTAGAGTCCAACCCATTTATTCCAGTTCAAGGTCACAGGTGGCCAGAGCCTATCCCTGGACAGAACACCATTCTGTCACAGGGCATGCTCATGCACACATGCATGCATGTGCACACACACACACACAAACACACATGCACACATACACACACACCAATTCTCAGACTGGGATAATTTAGACACACCAATTATCCTCATGTGTACATATTTAGGATGTGGAAAGAAAGCAGAATACCCAGAGAAAACCCACTCAGACATGGGGAGAATGTGCAACTCCACAAAGACAGTAGCCAGGGCCAGAAATTGATTTTTTTCTTTATCAACGTTATAATAAAAATTATGTTGAGCAAAACAATGCCATTCAAGGACCTGCTATATGCATATAGCAAACATATGAAAAGATGTTTCACATCATATATTATTAGGGAATTACAAATTAAAACAACAGTGAAATACCACTACACACCTATTAGAAAGGCCAAAATCAAGATACCTAAAACAGCAAATGCCAGCCAGGATGTAGAACAATAACAACTCTTGTTTATTACTAGTGGGAATACAAAATGATACAGCCACTTTGGAAGACAGGATGGCAATTTCTTATAAAACTAAACAGTCTAACTATATAATCTACTGATAATTCTTTTTGCTATTTAGCCAAATGAGTTGAAAATTTATGTGCACACACAAAAATCTTATGTCCACACAAAAACCTGTACATGGATGTTTAGGGCCATTTTATTTATACATGAAGTAAAAGCTGAAACAACTGAAAAAAAAAAGTAGATATATCAACAAATTAGGATATAGAATGATGTGGGCAGGACTTCGGGAATGGCAGAATAAGGAGATTGGAAAAATCCTCTTGAAAAACAAAATAAAAAACCAAAAACATTAAAACTGGACAAAACTGTCAAAAACAGAAGTGATCAAAGGTTGACAAGTTGAGAAGCATTTATTCATGAAAAACTATTGACTTTCCTGTAAGAACAGTGATAGTCTATGACATTCTGGTGTGTGGCTGCTCCTAACCATTTTCCCCCATGCCACCAAAGCAGTTTAGTCACCATGGTGATTGTCCTACAGAGAAGGCAAGCTGTGAAAAACTTTAGATTTGCTTTGGAAGGGGCTCACTTGATTTAAAGCAGAGCTTGAATAATCCCACTTATTCAAGTGGGCATTGAAATAAACAGTCACAATCTCAGTGAAAAAAGCAAAACAAAACAAAACAAAACAAAGAGAGGAAGACCAACAACTCAGCTATACTAAGGTTGAAGTTCTGGTTGGGGCAAGCAATGGGTCAGAAATTTAATAGGGATATACAGGGAATAAGATGGCCACACAGGGCCTTGATAAGCTCCCACATCTCTGGCAAAGCACAATGGCAGAAGAGACCAAAAAGTAACCTGACTATCCAGAAATTTTTGGTGGAACTTGAGGCAACAAAAACAGATAAAGGGAACATGGGAGTGCCTAACAGAAAGTAAAAGCTGAGACAGACTTGTAATTTGCCTGAATTTTTACTATACTATCTAACCCTCACATTAGGTTAATCACAGACCCACTAAAGAAAATGAAGGTATTATGGGCTTGACATGTTTCAGCACAACCTCTGACCAATCACTGGCTGAATGCTTAACAATGTTGACACAGAAGCAATCCCTAGGAAGCATGGCTTAAAAATAAAGACAAGAATAAAAGACAAAATGAAAAATGAAAGACAGCAGTGCTACACACTGCAGACTCTACAGATTTAATCCAGGTAAGTTACCAAACAAGCAAAAGCAACAAGAATCCCTAAGGGGAAAATAACAGATATAAAAAATTTTAGAATCTATTATCTAACAAAACTGAAAAACAAGATGTGCAAAAAAATGGGAAAACTGTGACCCATAATCAGGAAGATACAAAACAATAACATAATAAATAAACAAAAAATACAAGTAAATACAATAATAGACAAGACTTGAAATACTTTATCAACCAATTTGACCTGATTGACATTTATAGAACACTACTCAATAACTGCAGAAACCTGTTCAAGTGCATGTGGATGATAAACCATGTGTATTTTTTACAAAATTCAACACTTATTATTGAAATAAAAACAACTTTCCAATAATTAGAAATAGAACAAAACATCCTTAATCTGTAAAGCACAATCTACAAAACCCTACGCTAAATATGATACCTTTGGTGAAATACTGGCTTTCACATTAAGTTAAGGAACAAGGCAATGATATCTGCTATTGTCAATTCATTCAATATTATATTACTGGAGGTTCCAGCCAATGCAATAAGACAAGAAAAGTAAGACAAGGGATATCAATCAAAAAGGAAGAAGTGAAATTGTCTTTATTTTCAAAAAATATTATCATAGACATAAAAAAATTAAGAAAGCTACCAAAAAGAAAACACCCTATTGAAGCCACTAAGTAAATTAGTAAAGTCACAAGATACCAGGTCAATGAGCAAGAATCATTGTACTTGTATATGCTAGCAATAAGGAACTGGAAAATAAGAACAATTAAATATCATTTATAATAGCATTGAAAACAAAGTATTTCAAAATAAATATAATGAATTATGTGTAAGACATCTACACTAAAAGCTACAAAACACTGAAGAGAGAAATTAAAGAAACTCAAAATTAATGAAGAGATATACCATGTTCATAGATTAAAGGAACACAATATTGTTAACTTGTTAATTCTCCCCAAATTGATCAATAGGTTCAAAAGCAATACCAATATAATTTTTAGCAATCTTTTTTTTCTAGAAATTGGCAACTTCGTCTAAAATTTATATGGGAATATAAAATATCTAGAACAAAGCAGTCTTGAAATAGGACAGAGGTGAAGAATTTACCTTACCTGGTATCTAGGATTACAATAATGCTACAGTAATCCAAACAGTGTGGTATTGGCATAAAGTTGGAAAAAAAACAGATTAATGGGACAAAATAGTTAGTCCAGAAATAATGCATGGTTCATTAATTTTCATTCAAAGGGCAAAAGCAACTCAATGTGGAAAAAAAAAGTCTGTTCAACAAACAGTGTTGAAAAAATTGGCTATGAAAATGTTTTCTAGAAGAAAACATAGAAGATTATTTTCATGATCTTTGGGTAGGCAAAGATTTCTTAGTCAGGACCCAGAAAGCATTAAGCATGAAAGAAAAATTTAAAAACTGGAATTCATCAAAATTTAGAGCTTAATATAAAGCTTCTGCTCATCAAAAACCACCATTAAGAAAATGAGTAGGAAAGTCATAGACAGAATAAACATTCACTATTTATCTCTATATGATTGACAAAGAACTTCTATCCAGAATACATAAACAATTTCTATAGCTTAAAGTAAGAAGACCCCATTAAAGTCCATTTTTTAATGGGCAAATGATATGAACAGACTCTGTACAAAGAAAAATATACATATGGCCAGTGAACACATGAACATGTGTTTAATATTATTCACCAGCTAAATGTAAATGAAAACAACACAGATATCACAACATTCCCACTAAGATGGCTAAAATTAAAGGACTGACAACACCTAATGTGGTGAGGATGTGGAGTAAGCAAAATACATTGCTGGTGGGAGTGTAAATTGTAGTGATGCAACCACTTTGAGAATTAGTGTGGAACTTTCTCATAAAGTTAACATGCACCTACCACATGATCCAGCAATTCCACTTGAAAATATTTACACAAGAAAATGAAAACATATGTCCATATAAAGATTTGTACACTAATGTTCATAGCAGCTTTATTCCAAAACTGAAAACAGCCCAAATATCTATCAACAGGTGAATGGATAAAGAAATTGTGTTATAGTCATATAATGGAATATAACTCAGCAATAAAAAGGAATAAACTCCACCAAACTTTTAAAGGAGATTTACTGCCAATTCTTCAAAAACTCTTCCACAAATCAGAAGAGGAGAAAACACTTTTCAAGTAATTTTATGAGGTTACTGTTATGTTGATACAAGAAACCAGATGACACCACAAGAAAACTACAGACTAACATGTCTTATGAATATAGATGTAGAAGTCCTCAACACAATACTACCAAAAATTGAATCCAGCAACAGATAAAAGTGATTATGCACCATAACCAAGATTTATCCTAGGAATGTAAGATTGGTTTGTCTGAAAATTAGTTAATGTAGCACAACTTATCAATAGAATAAAGGACAAAATCACATGATCATCTCAATAAAGTCAGAAAAGCATTTGAAAAAATTCAACACTATTTCAGATTTCAAAACCACACTTAAAAAAATTAGAATAGGAGGAAGAAGGTAGTGAGAGAGTGCCCTGAACCTCACTCAGTCTGTGGCACAGAGGATAGGAGGCCCAGAGGCTGGGACATGAGATACCACAACCACCTCACTTTGGCCCCAGGAGGTGCAGATTGGTCCACAAAATGCAGTGGCTAGACTTCACTCTAGTTTCCAGAGGAGGGAGAGTGGCTGGGCATTGAAGAGCCACAGTGAGAATGCTCCAGCCAGGAAGGAGAAGGAGAGAGGGGGCTACACATGTGTTTCTTGTCCCACAACCAGCATGATCTGAAAGACCCACCAACAAGACTGATACCAAGACTCAGGGCAGAATCTGTGCACGGGGAAAACAGAGAGCAAAAAGGTGCAATCGTGCCCAAACTCCCTGCACGATTTCTGCAACCACAGGAAAAAAACAAAGCCACAAAATCTCTGCCCCCACAGAGCTCTGCCCACCCAGTATCAGCAGCAAACACCTAAGAAACTGCACCAGTGAGGGTCCAGAGAGCTGCCAAAATGAGAAACCAGAGAAAGGGAGCTCAAAATAAAGACATGGTGACAGATGACCCATCAGAAACAGAGCTCAAAGCAACAATTATAAAAATGCTTAAGGAACTGAATGATACTTTCAACAGAGAGATAGGAAACATCAAAGAAGACTTACAAACCATTAATGTTCAGAGAGAGATAATGACTACATTAACTGAAATGAAGAATGGAATAAAAGTCACTAAACTAGATAAAATAGAAGCTCGAAGGAATGATTTGCAGGAAAAGCCAACAGAAAACACCCAGATAGAAACTAATATCCAAAAATACCCAGAACATATAGAAACTAATATCCAAAAAAAAATGAGGATGGGTCGAGATTCCTTTGGGACTACATCAAACGTAAAAATATTAGAATAATAGAGGTACCAGAAAGGACAGAGGAAAAGAAAGGGATCAAGAAATTATTTGAAGAAATAATGACTGAAAATTTTCCTAACCTGGTGAAGGAAATAGACATACAAGTCTCAGATGCAGAGTCCCAAACAAGATGACCCCAAACAAAAACACACTGAAATACATCATAATTAAAAAGGCAAAAGTTAAAGAAAAAGAGAAAATTCTAAAAACAGCAAGAGAAATGCAAGTAGTAACTTATAAAGGGATACCCATTGGACTCTCAGCTGATTTCTCATCAGAAACTTTACAGGCCAGAAGGGATTGGCAGAAAATATTCAATGTGATATAAACCAAGGATTTACAACCAAGAATAATGTTTCCGACAAGGCTAACATTCAAAATTGAAGGACAGATAAAGAGCTTCTCAGATAAGGAAATGCTAAAGGAATTCATCCCACCAAACCAGTACTGCAAAGAATGTTAGAGGGACTTCTTTAAGATGGGAAGAGGGATGGGAGAGTGGGTAAAATAAGGGAAAGGGATGGAGAAATTTAGTTTGACTGTTAACATAAAATTGAAAGCAACATAGAAACAAATCTCATGGACACAGTCAATAATTTACCTGAGGATAAAGGGGGAGGGGTGGGGGAGAAGGGACAGGGACACAAATATATGATGATGGAAATAGAACTGACTCTGAGTGATGAACATATAATACAATACATAGAAGATGTAATGTAGAATTGTACACCTGGGACCTATGTAATTTTTACTAATCAATGTCATTCCAATAAATTTTAAAAATCAAATAAATAAATAAAAATAGAAAAAAAATAAGAATAGAAGGGAACTTCCTCAATCTAATAAATCTAACATTTATGAAAACCCACAGCTAACATTATACTTAATGGTAAAAGACTGAAAGTTTTCCCCATATGATCTAGAACAAGATAAAGATGTATGCTCTTAACACTTCTATTTAACTTTGAACAGGAAGTTCTAGCTAGGGCAATTAGGCAAGAAAAAAACAATAAGAGGAACCTATATTGAAAATGAAGAAGTAAAACAATCTCTATATTCAGGTAACATGATCTTCTATGCAGAAAATTCTAAGGAATCCACTAAAAACCTTTAGATCTAATAAAAAGTTCAGCAAGATTTCAGGATACAAGATCAATATACAAAAACTAATTATATTTATACGGACTAGTAGTGAACAGTCTGAAAATGAAATTAGAAAACACATTTGGTATCAAAAAGAAGAAAAATACTCAGGAGTAAATTAACAAAAGAAGTACACAATTTATATTCTGAAACTCACAAATCATTGTTGAAAGAAATTAAAGAAGACCTAAATAAATGGAAAGCCACCTCATGCTCATAAATTTAAAAACTTAATACTATTGTTAAGATAGCAGTACTCTCTCCACTAATCTAGAGATCCAGTGTAATCTCTATAAAAATCCCACCTGGTTTTTTTTTGTTTTGGTTTTGGTTCGGTTTGGTTTTCTTTGCAGAAATTAACAAGATAATCCTGAACTTCATTCGGATATGCAAGGGACCAAAATTTGTCAACACAATCTTAAAAAGGAAGAACAAAATTGGAAGGCTCAAACTTCTTGGTTTGAAAACTTACTATAAAGACACAGTAACCAAGACAGTCTGATACTGGCATATGGGAAGACATAGAGATTAATGGAACAGAATTGATAGTCCAGAACTAAACTCTTATATTTATGGTCAACTGATGTTCAATGAGGGTGCCAAGACAACTCATGGGAAAAGAATAGTGTTTTCAATAAATGGTATTGGATCAACTGTATATCCACATGCAAAGGAATAAAGTCAGGCCACTTCCTTACATTGTACATAAAAATGAACTTAACAGGGCCTGGGGATAGGAGGGAATGCAGAGTTCTTTAATGACTATAGAGTTAAATCGTACAAGATTAAAAGTCTTGGAGATTGGTTGCATAACAATATGAATGTATTTAACACTACTCAATTATATACTTTAAAAGCATTAAGATGCTAAATTTTATATTGTGGATATTTTACCACAATTAGAAACTTTTTAAAAAATGGATCATAGGAAGAAAACAGGGGTGAATCTTTACGATCTTGGGTTAGACAAAGCCTCTTTTTTTTTTTTTGAGTATGTTTTTAATGTTTCAAGTAGAAAATACAGTTCCAAGTAGGTATTAATATATATGAGAGAAAAAAGAATTTTTAAATACTAACTCACTGACTTACTGTTTGGTGTTTCTCTTTTCATGCATCTTGATAGTTTTTTTCATTTGTATTTTCTTGGCATGGTGCTGTTTATGGTAGAGCTTACCTTTGAAACCCATTATCTTTTTTGCCTTCTCTGAATGTTCACGAGCCTTTCAACCTTCCTTCTGCCTCTTTTTTCGTGGTAACCCAACGATATCCATGGCGCTTATGCTATAACTCAATATATTTATTTTGTGGCATGATTACAGCCACAGAGTCACCAGGCGCAGTGGCGCGGACACAAAGAAGTTCTCAACTTTCGGGTCTCAGAAACTGGAGATCTGACTCCACACAACTTGCAACGGGAAAGGGACACTTCTAAAACAATGGGCTCTGCCAAAGGTGCAGAAGATCCGTTCCAAGCCCCTGTTCTCTGCCTTTAGCTAGAAGGACAAAGCCTCCTTAAATACCAAAAGCATAAATGACAAAAGAAAAAAATTATTAATTTGGACTTCAAAGCACACACTCAGAAAATGAAAAGACCACCCACAGAATGGGAGAAAGTATTTGCAAATCATTTATCTGTTAAGGGAAGTATATCCAGAATATATAAAGACCTATTACAACTCAACAAGAAAAAGACAATGCAACTGAAAAACAGGCAAAGGATCTGAACAGACATTTATGTAAAGAATATATACAAATGGCCAATAAACACATAAAAAAATGCTCAGTACCACTCGTCATCAGGGAACTGCAAATCAAAATTATAATGAGAAACCACTTTATACCTACTGCAATGACTATAATAAAAAAAGACAGATAATAACAAGTGTTGACAAGGATGTGGGTAAATTAAAACCCTCATACCTTGCAGGTGAGAATGTAAAATGGTGCAGCCATTTTGGAAAATTGGTAGTTCCTCAAAATGTTAAACATAGTTACCATATGATCCAGAAATTCTACTCTTAGGTATATACTTAAAAGAAATAAAGCATATGTCCACTCAAAAACATACACAATTTTCATAGCAGCATATTCATAATAGCCAAAAAGTAGAAAAAACCCAAATGTCCACCATGATGACTAGATAAATAAAATGTGTTATATCTATAAAATGGAATATTATTCAGTCACAAAGAGGGATGAAGTACCGATGTATGCTACAATATGGGTGAACTTTATAAACATTACTAAGTGAAAGAAGCTAGACACACAAGACTATATATTATATAACAGTGGGAAGCAGAGTAACCTGGAAAGGTAGAGAGCTACAATCAGTATTTGCTAGATGAATGAATGAATTAAATAAAATGCCCAGGACCTGGTCAACTGGATTTAGAAGGTGAAAAAGAAATGAAACTAAGGTAATGCTGAATTTTCTCAGCTGGATGAGTGAGGGACGGGTAGGAACATTAAAGAGGTCTAGAGAAGCAGGGTAAGATCTGAAGTTCTCAGGTCCCAGAGGGAGGCACAAATTTAAGAGTCACTGGCTTAGAGGTGATAGTTAAGGTGAAATGATGGTTAAAAGTTCACCAAGGGAAAAAGTTCAGAAAGGAAAAAAGAAGAATTGGGGGCATCTGAACTTTATTCCCATGTTTGTTTTTGGAAAAGAGTGTCTAAGACCCTGGACGTTCAAGTGGCATTAAGGGTACATGGTGCAGGGAAAAGAACCAAGGCTTTGAATCAGAGGACCCATGTTCTTTGCTTTAGCGTCATCTTGCTGCATGACCTTGAGCAGCTGATTTTTACTGTGTAAAGCTCAATTTCCTCACCTGTAATCAGGAATGATAATGCCAGCCCTCTCTCCCTCCCCAAACTGTTGCATGGACCAAAAGGGAGAACGCATAAAAAAATGCTTTGTAACCATAAAGATTCATCAAATGTAAGGAATTATTATTGCCATGAAAGATGTAGAAGGCCAATAAAGTGGATTTGGTTGAAGTAAATACATGGAGTTACTTTCTGTTTCTTAAAAAAAAAAAAAGATGAAGAAAGAAAGAAGAAAGAAGGAAGGAAAAAAAGTACTGCCAGGTGCAGTGCAGTTTTTCCAACTTTGAGAAGCAAACAACAAAGAAGGGCCAATTGGCTCATCCCAGGAGGCCTGTCTTCACCAACTGAATTTGAAATTACGGGCCCCGGGAATGGCTGCAGGTGCAGGCCCAGGACAGCAGGCCCTGTCCTAGCGGGATGGGACCCAGGGAGTGTGGGACCAAGAGAGCTTGTCCACATGGCCAGAGAGACCTGGTTCCTAGGCCCTTGCAGCTTGGCGCTTCCTTCAGCCCTCCCCCCCACCCACAGCCAGATGTACTCCTTAGAGTCCCAGGTGGCCCATGAAGGCTGCTGCCCAGGCCTCAGGCCACATTTAGGAGTATCACCTCAGGGTTAAGGAAAGAAGTGACCATGGCTTCACCACAATATAGGCCAGGCTGGGTTTCTATGGCTCCCCAGGTGGCCAGTCTCATTAGACCTGAGGCTGCATTGTGCCTGCCAGAACTGTGGAACAAGGTCCAGCACAGGAGGCTTGGGAAACAGGTCCTCCCAATGCCTGGCTAGATGTGAGCCCCTGAAATTTGTGTGCCAACCTGAAGACAGTCCTCTCCAAAGGCACCTTTAAAGTAGCCACACTCTGTCAAACCTTCTTGGCCAGGGCTAGAGAACCTTAGTGACTCTTAGTCCAGCCCATTCACCCCAATTTTTAGTTAAATAACCTAAGGCCCAAAGAGGCAGGAACTTGTTGAAAGGTCAGATCAGAGGAGCTTCTCTGAGGCCGAACAATGGCACTGAGAGCAGAAATCAAGTCTCCGCTTCCCAGCTATCCACCTCTCCCCTCTCTCCTTCTCTTTCTATCACTGGTATTTCCCAGTCTGTTCCTCCTGGACCACTGCCCTCTCACCTTCCTCTGAGCTCCCTGGCCAGCCCTGCCAGCCCAAAGTCTCCAACTGAGGCAGACTCTGCTACCCATCTCTGCTCTGCACGGGCAGCTCCAAGAGTTCACTGCTGCCACAGAGACTCTCCCCAGGCATTGGGGATGGGGCACCAGGTGGTGAAGGTGAGGTCAGGTGCTGTGACAGCAGGTCCAGTTCTGCCACTAAGGGGTATGAGCAGGCATAGAAAGAAAGCCACCTTTTGAAAAGTGACTCTTCCATTGAGACCGTGTTGGAGCTTCTCCTTTCCTTCCTATGCTATGTTAGGCATTTGTTCTTCCCTTTGACATTCATTCTGCATTCCCAAAACCTTGCTGAGGACTTAGACCCAGTGCCCTGCCTGTGGAGGGGACCAGGCCACAGAATGTACTCACCAGCTCCATTCTGCCCTCAGTCTGGTGGAGGAGTGTGATCAGTATACAATACAGGGAAGTATAAGCCCCAGAGGATGCCCCTCTGCCCCAGTAGATGATCTTTCTTCTGCAGCCTAGGCCAGTCAGAGAATGTCTGGAGCTCAGAGCTTGAGTCATCATTTCCTAGGCAAAAGAGGTGGAAAAGGGTTCCTGGAAGCCCACACTAAGGGGAGAAAGGAAGAGGAATGACTAGGCTGACCAGATGTACTGTTTTAAATATGACAAAAAACAACAGTACTGTCCCATTTCAAATGGTTCTTATGGTCAGCCTAGTCTCACTGGACTAAATTCAAAGTGTCAGTAGGCTGACCATATGTACCACTTGAAATAGGACAGTATCATTGTTTTGTCTCATTTAAAATAGCCTAGGAATAACAGACTCAGAACAGTGCTGGATTTCTTGTGATTTAAACCACAGGCTGTGCAGGAGTGAGGGTGGGTGAGGTTGGAGGCAGGGGTCAGCAGAGACCACATGGGAAGGGTGCTAAAGACAGATATGATGTATGTTTTCCAATACCACCAAGCAATTAACTCAACTGATGCTATAATAGCATCAGATCCCACAGGTTAAGGGCTCAGTCCCACAAGACTACCCCCACTTGTGCTTCTGAACAATTGGCTATACAGCATAGATCAGAGATATTACAGGTTCAGTTCCAGACCACTGTAATAAAGCAAGTCTTAATCTTTTTGGTGGTGGAGGGTCTTGTCTTCAACTTACAAAAAAATGCAATACCTGTGTAGCACAATAAAGCAAAGCACAAGAAAATAAGGTATGCCTTGTAAGTAAATTGGAGGGTCCCACCATCTCCTCCTCAGGTTCAAATGATTTGCTAGAAGTGGCTTACAGAACTCAGAAAAACATTGACCAGTTTACCAGTTTATTATAAAAGATACAAATGACCAGCTAGATAAAGGGGTACAAAGAGTGACATTAAGCCCAACCCTCCCTTTTCCCTCATGCCCTGGGCCTCCAAGAGAGGTACTGGGCACATCCCATGAGTCTGCATTCTTTGTGTAGTACCACTTTTCCTTACTGAGCCCTCTGCTTCCCATCCACCCATGGAACTTTCTTAATAACAAACACGTGGACCCCATCCCAAGCTTATTCACAAATATTTGTTGAACACGCACCACATGCTAGGCATAGTTCGAGGCAGCAGGGATACAGATTTGGGCAAAGCCCCTGCCCTCATGGAATTTACACTCAGAAACTCTGTATTTAGGAAAGCTCCACTGGTGATTCCAAAATCTAGTATTGTGGACTGAATTGTGACCCCCTCAAAATTCATATGTTGAAGTACTCTCCCCCCAGAACCTCAAATTTGACTATTTGGAAATAGGGTCTTTAAAGAGGTAATTAAGCTAAATGAGATAATTGAGGTGGGCCTAATCCAATATGACTGGTGTTCACATAAGATGAGAAAGTTAGGACGTAGACACAAAGGACAGATCATGTGAAGACACAGGGAGAAGGTGGCCATCTACAAACCAAAAAGAGAGCCCCCACCCCAGCTATCTATAAACCAAAAGAGAGCCCCCCGCAAAAAAAAACAAAAACAAAAACAAAAAACAAACAACAACAGCAACAACAATGTCAGCACCTTGATCTTGGATTACTAGCCTCTAGAAGTGTGAGAAAATAAATTTCTGTTTAAACCACCCAGTCTGTGATACTCGGTAACGGCAGGCCTAGAAAACTAATGAATACACGTGTAGCCTCACCCAGGAACAGCTGCTTGAAAGAACTGGCCAAGGATGCAGAAAGCCAAGGGAGGCACATCTGGGCAGTGTGAGTTTGGTAAGCCAGAGCTATTGAGATACCGCTGTAGGTTTGACCCTGGCAGGAGCCAGGAGCTTCACATGGTTCATGGAGGCATGAGCCTTCTGGAGTGTGGATGCTTCTGAGCAGCCTCCTGCTGGAGCCCTGCCTCCAATCCCAACAGACCTGCCACAGGCTTCTGCTCACCCACAAAGAGCCACACCCACAGGAATGACCAGAAGAGCCCCAATGTTCTTTCCCTACTCAAGGAGGCTCCAGTGGGAATAGGTCTCAGGAACAGCACCAAGGACCCATGCTGCCCAAAGGGACCCAGAATGGGCAAGGACCTGACCTGAGGTCACACAGCATGATGGATGGCATCCAGACTGAAGTCTCATCCCCTGCTGGTCCCAGCTGCTTTCTTCTTCAGCCTCATCATCTTGCCCAAACCTGCTGCCACCCACTCTGCTTTCCCACCCTCTCCTCCCTCTCCTCCCCATCCCTCTGCCTCTGACTAAGGCCAGGGGCATGATTTCAGAATGATGAAATCCAGTGCCTGAGGTCACCATGGCCTCTTTGCAGTGGCTGTAATTTTGCACAGCTCCTCCCCACTCCCCTCCCAGTAGGCTGGGGGAGCTGCCAGGCCTTTGGCACATGTCTGGAATAAATGTGACAATGAGACAACCAGAAAAGATCACTTCAAGTCAGGTTGAGAGGAGCTGTACTTTACAGACCATCTCCTGACCTAGCACTGGTCTGGGGGACACACAGACTGATAATGTGACATGCTCACTTCATGTCTTTGCCCATCACTTAATCGTCACAGCACCCCCTTTACACTCAGGCTTTCCATTCGACACCAAGTTGTTTGCACCTCTGTCTGTGCTGGTTCACATCTCTGAGGTCTTGCTTCTACTGTTTCCTCTGTCTGAATTGTTCTTTCCTCCTTTTCCCTTCCTTCCTTGCCTACATTGCCTGGCTAATACTACTCATCCTTTAAGGCCCAGCTCTGGTTCATCTTTTCTAGGAAGCCTTCCCTGACTATCCCCCTACCCCAGCATGTGAGACTATATACTTCTCTTTCTATACTCATAATAATCTATCTGTATGTGTTCATCACATTGACTTTTAATTACTTGCTTACACGTCTGTTTCCCTCTCCAGAATGTGGGCTTCTTAAGATCAGGAATGGGGTTAGAATGAAGTCTGGTTCATCTTGGTGCCCCAGTCCCCAGCAAAGAGCTGAGCACAGAATGTGTCACTGAATGTTGGATAAGCATCCCCACCCACTACAAATATGTGTTAGCCTCCATTTTACAGAGAGAAAACTGAGGCCCAAAAGGAGTAACTTGGCCTGTTCGAGGTCCCAGGATGAGTTAGTATCAGAGCAGGGTCTAGAATCCAGCTCTCCTGGAGCTTAGATTAGTTATTTTATGTCCAAGGACAGCATTCATGGAGGGGTCAGCTAAAAAAGATCCCCTGCCCCCTATTGGATGTATTAGCTTCCTACTGCTGCTATGACAAAGCACCTCAAACTCAGTGACTTAAAAAACATATACTTATCATCTTACAGACCTGGAGGTTAGAGGCTCAAAATGGGTCTCACTGGGCAAAAATCAAGGCATCAGCAGGTCTAAAATTCCTTTCTGGAGGCTCTAGGGGAGAATCCCATCTTCTTACCCTTCTCAGCGGCTGCCCGCATTCCCCGGCTCAGGGCCCACTTCCATCTTCAACGCCAGCAATGGCTGGTCAGGTCTTTCTTATGTCGCACCACTCTAACACTCCCTCTTCTACTTCCCTCTTCAGTTCATTAAGATCTTGTGGTTATACCGGGCTCATCCAGATAATCCAGGATAATCTGCCCCTCAAAAAGTCAGCAGATCTGCAACCTTAATTCTGTTTGCCATGTGATCTAATGTATCCTAAATTTCCAGAGATTAGGAAGTGGCTTGCTTTTTTTGAGGGGATGGGTGTGGAGAGACATTATTCTGCCTACCACACTGGTGGGCAAGGAGGTAATGGATCTGTGGAGGATTGGAGTGACCAAACTTGCTGGTGTGCACAGAACTGTCCTGGCTTAATTCTATCACCCTGAGGTAATTATTGAGAGCACCCCTTTTCACTCTCAAACATTCTGCTTTGAAGGACGGTCTAGTCATGGACTATTCGAGCAGGAAATCCAAGCCTACCATTTTGCAGATGAGGAAACTGAGACTCAGAGGGGGAAGAAACTTGCCCTCTTTGTCACATGGTTAGTGACAGAGTTGAGACTAGAATCCTGATCTTTTGCCAGCTTGGTGCCCAGTTCAGACTAAAATATTTCTTTCATCAAGTCAGGAAGTCTTCCTAGCAGTGGTTCTCAACCTTCCTAATGCCGCAACCCTTTAATACAGTTTCAAGGGGTCGCGACCCACAGGTTGAGAACCACTGTGGAGTGGTGGTGAGTCATCAGTGGTGATGGTAGCAAAGGTAATGATGATGACAATCTATTAACTATTTCCTACGTTTCAGGCACTGTTAATTAATGCTGAATGCTTTGTATGTATTATTTCATTGGGTCCTCACAAAACCCCGGGGTCATTTTACAAGGAGGAAAACAGATTTAGAATAGTTAAGTGACTGACCCATAGGAATTGAAGCTAAGTTTCAATCGCCTATCTCCCTTATTACAAACTTAATGCCTTTCCTCTCTAGTTAGAAGGTCACTGGGCCTGGGGAACTAAGAAGGCTGGAAGCTTTACTTTAGAGAAGTATTATCTTTAGGGTAGAGATGGAGACAATGGAGGGGCCTGCTGATTTATTGAGTCTGTGACTCTGTGAGAGATTGGGTATCAGGATGAGGTGGCTCAAACAGTTGTGTTTAATTTCCATGAAGATTAAAATTATGGTCACACCAGATGGAGAAAAGAATTAGGTATCCAAGATATGAATAAGCAGAGCAAAGAGGCTTTTTAGGACAGTAAAACACTCTGTGTAATACTATAATAATGGATACATAGCAATATATCTTTGTCCAGACCATAGAATGTACAACACGAAGTGTGAACCCTAATGTAAACTGTGGATTTGGGTGATATTGATGTGTCAGTGCAGGTTTCTCCATTGTAAAGTATGTACCACTCTGGTGGGGGCTGGTGACCACGGGAGAAGCTAAGCATGCGTGCGAGCACAGGGTGTATGGGCAGTCTCTGTACTTCTCTCTCAATTTTGCTGTGCATCTAAAACATGTAAAAAAAATGTAATGGCAGTTAATTTGGAAATATCTTCAATATTTTAAATATCTATGCTCTGTTTATAGGAAATTATCTTAGAGATGTGTTTATATACATGAAAAATGGCATAACTTAACCTGTTAATATTAATAAAATATTGAAAACATTCTAAAAAAAAGTTATGGTCACAGCAGGAACAGCTTATCTATTTATTTTAAAATATTTAGGTTTTTTTTTTTTAAATATCTGCTCAATGTAGAATGTTTGGAAAATACCGAAAGTGAAAAGAAGATAATCATGAGAATTCCATCCTACCAAAAAACAACTGTTAATAATTCAACTGAGTTTTTTACAAGAATTTTTTAAAATAAAATATTTCAGCATGTGAAAAAGTATAAAAATAATATCAACATCTATGTATACAACCATTCAGCTTAAGAAATAAGCTGTTACATGTAATTGAATTCTGATGGGCCTGTTTCCCATTGCATTTCCTCCCTCCCTGACAAGAGGTCCTGCCAGGCTTTGGTCTATGCATAGAGCTTTTACTTGGCATTATTGTGATTTTATAATTTTGAACCAAAAGAGTTCAGGAGAGTCCCCATCCCTCCTACAGTCAGTGGTTCCAATTTTTTTTCTTTTGAAAAGCAGAAAGCAACTTTAGCCTGGCTTCTCCTTTACGCATCTGGCTCTTGATGGCCCAGTGATGTCACTCCACCCTTGGCGGTTCCTGCTCCCAGGTGTGCGTCTGTGGACCTGGTTCTGCA
This sequence comes from Lyroderma lyra, assembly GCA_004026885.1. NCBI lineage: Eukaryota > Metazoa > Chordata > Mammalia > Chiroptera > Megadermatidae > Lyroderma > Lyroderma lyra. The sequence goes on along the minus strand of PVJL010005252.1, from coordinate 2,896 downwards.
TGGCCCTCCCTCACCTCCACTTCCCAACCTGTCTGATTTGTGTGCCCTCATCCTCCCTCTCTGTCTCGGCCTCTCCATTTTCTCCCATCTCAGCTTCACTGCCTTCTCCTGTCAGTCCCTTCCCTCCATCTCCTTTCTTGGACACATGTCCTCATCTAGGACCCTCCCCCACGTGTTGGCCAAGCAGCTGCCCAGGTAAAGAGAGCAGCTCTGCTTCCTGCCTAAGGTCCTGCTGCGCAGAGGTTTATAAAGCTCTCCCCATCTTTCCCACTGATGCCTGGAATTCCTCCATTTCCACTAACTCCTTGATTATCAGGACTGGAAGCACACTTAGAGACTATCTAGCTCACCCCCTACTCCCCTTCTTACAACTGAGGAAATAGACTGAGAGGAGAACTAATCTGCCTGACATCACTGGGCAGAGTGGACAACAGAGCAGAACCAGAAACTGGAGGTCCGGGCTCTTATTCCGGTGCTATTGAGCTCCTTCCCACTGGTGTGTTGTGTGTTGGGTGGGTTGTTGGGGTGTTGGTCATTGCCACTGTCCTGTCTGAGTCAAGGGAGCACACACTGAAGGGGCATGAGCAGGATGGGTGAAGGCCTGGCAGCTGTACCCGTTCAAGGGGACAGTGTTGGAGCTGACGAGGTCTCAGAGATCTTCCAAAGCCCACTCCTTTCAGGCAGGAGGGAGGCAGAGCTCACAGAGACTGGGCTTTGCCCAGGATAACATGCATAGCTTGTGGCTTTCAGTCAACTGACTCACACTGAGCGTCTACCCACACCAGCATGACGTGGGGGAGAAAGAATCCCAGCAGCCCTGAGGAGAGGCTGGCCTTTCCTTCGGTGTTTATGTGTCCTCTCTTTCCAGTTTTCTGAAACACCTTGCTCTCCTCTCTCCTCCTCCTCAGTGGTCCCCACCACATCTTTTATGTGAGCAGTTCCAAGGGATGGGGAGGAGCCAGGGGGAGAGCTCCTAGTAGGAACAGGTGTTGGTGAGAAGGAGGGCTGCTTGGATACAGGGAGGAGGGAGACCTGTCAGTTGATGGGTTTGAGGTCATCCTGCAAAAAGGTTTAAATGCCAGATGAAGAATTTGATCTTTACCCAACAGGCTGCTGTGGGATGTAGGGAGTCAGGAGATAGGATGGAGGCCCAGATCCATGATTTACTAGTTGTGTGACCTTGGGGAAGTCACTAAATATCTCTGAGCTTCCATATCCTCATCTATAAAATTGGATAACAATAACATTTAACGTGCAGATTAAATAAGACTGTGCTCTGGATACCAGTGCCCAGCACAGCGCCAGGCCAGAGCAGACTTCAGAAGTGGCCGTGGGGAGTCCCTCCTGGTGCATCCTCAGGCAGCCAGGGATGCTGGCGAGATCACAGGCCTCAGAGGTAGCTCCTTCTGGGCTCCCGCCCCGTGTTGCTACCACTAATTGTGTGACACTGAAACAGCCTCCTCAGCGGCCTCCCTAAACCTCAGTTTCCTCTTGTGTAGACTGAGGCTAAAAGTGCCCACCTGAGGGAGTATCCATTTAATGAAATATCATGTAGAGATGTGCTGACCAGATGTACCACTTTAAATAGAACAGAAAACAACAGTATTGTCCTGTTTCAAATCTGGTCACCCTACTGACACCTTGAATTTAGCCCGGTGAGACTAGGCTGACCACACGTACCATTTGAAATGGGACAGGACCCTTGTTTTCTGTCCTGTTTAAACTGGTGTGTCTGGCCAGCCTAGGTGGAGAACACCGCACAGTGCTGGTATAGAGTAGGTGCTCCTGAAAATGGCGGTGATTATGTTTTGTGTGAATCTCATCTTCTCAGACTGTGAGCCCTTGAGGGGCAGTGCTGAGGTCTTTCTCTCTTGTGCCCCCTAGACCCAAGTGGTGCCAGACACCCAAGTGGGGTTTTTTCTGTATTTATTGACCAAGTGATTGAATAATCTGCTAACCTGAGGGAGGGAAGAAGGGAAGGATTTGCCATTTGGTGTTTTCAGGCCAATGAGGTCATAAATGATGAATCACATGTAATTGGATGCTGAGTCTTAGTGTGGTTTCCAATTCATGATCTCATTTTATTCGTACAGTCCCCACCCCCTGCCAACATCATGTCTTGGAGGATATGGAGAAACTGGGATTGGTCTCCCCAATTTCCAGATGGGAAAATTGAGCTTGGAAGAGGCTAAGTGACATATCTGGGTCAGCATCGGGCAGTTAATGCCATGGCTGTGGCTTCTCTCTTTTAGCTCAAGGGTTTTTGCGGGAGTCCAGTGGTAAGTCTGGGTTGCTCATGTTGCAAGGAACAGAGACCCATTGAGGTACTGTGGGGACATGCAGGGATGGTAAGGGAGCACAGAAGGACTTCTCTGGTGGCATAGCCTTTTTGATATCAGTATATACATGGCAGCTTAGCTGGCCCCACAGCCCCATCCAATACCTTGCAGAGGTACATCCTCAGCTCTGATCTTAGTCTCTCCTGGTTCCATGACTCTGGGCCTCTCATTTAAACCCCCTAAAAGACAGAAACTATTAGCTAAAAAAGCATTTTGGCGGTCCCAGGCGTTTGGGAACCGCGGGTTTTGGTGCAGACATGGCCAAGTCCAAGAACCATACCACGCATAACCAGTCCCGAAAATGGCACAGAAACGGCATCAAGAAACCTCGATCACAACGATATGAATCTCTTAAGGGGGTGGACCCCAAGTTCCTGAGGAACATGCGCTTTGCCAAGAAGCACAACAAGAAGGGTCTCAAGAAGATGCAGGCCAATAATGCCAAGGCCATGAGTGCACGGGCTGAGGCTATCAAGGCCCTCGTAAAGCCCAAAGAGGTCAAGCCCAAGATTCCAAAGGGCGGCAGCCGCAAGCTCAGCCGACTTGCCTACATTGCC
>PVJL010005251.1:0-111775 GCA_004026885.1 Lyroderma lyra | reverse complement strand
AAAAAAGACAAGAGTTCATGAAAATGTTTCCTAAAATGCCATACAACTATGAGATATTTTTACATTTAGATGGAAAATATCTTTGAATTAACATGTGAGTTGCAAAGAATTTTTTGCATGTATATGTTTATGCTCACATACACACATATAGATACATATATATATGTACATGCACATATGTGTGTGTGTGTGTGTGTGTATACATGTACCCATACACATTTATGTATTTGGGGGGGTGAGGGTCCATAGTTTTAATCAGCATCTCAAAGGAAGTCATTTTCTAAAGTTGGTTAAGAACCTCTGCACTAGATGGGGTTCCAATAGAAATATGCAAATTAAAGCCACTAGGAGGTACTACTACACACCCAGTAGGCTGGCTGTTATCAAAAAGACAAGCAATACAGAGTATTGATGAAAGTGTAGAAAATCTGAGATACTCATACACTGCTTGTGGGAAAGTAAAATGGTACAGTCACTTTGAAAAACAGTTTGGCAGTTTCTTATAAAATTAAAGATAAACTTACCATATGGCCCAGCAATTTCACTCTTAGTAATCTCCAAAGAGAATGAAAGCATAAGTCTACACAAAGCACTGTGCACAAATGCTCATGGCAGCATTATTCAAAATAGATCAAAACTGGAAAGAAAACTCTCCATCAACTTGTGAATAAACTAAGTGAAGTATATCCATATAATAGAATATAGCTCAACAATAAAAAGGAATGAAGCACTAAGAAGTGCTGTAAGGGAGTGAAACTTGAAAACATTACACTGAGTGCAAGAAGCCAGTCATAAAAGACCACATAGTATATGATTCTACTTATATGAATTGTCCAAAAATGTCCAAGTTATAGGGATAGAAAATAGGTAAGTGATTGCCTGTGACTGCAGGGGGAAGGGTAGCAATTGACTGCAAGTTGGCTTGAAGAAAATTTGGAGGTCGATGAAAAAGTTCTAAAACTACATTATGGTGATGGTTTCACAACTCTATACATTCATTAAAAATCACTAAAGTGTACATGTACATGAATGACTTTGTGGTATGTAAATTATGCCTCAATATAGCTGTTTCTAGAAAAGACATGAATAATGGACAGGATGTTTTGAAGTATAACTGTAAAATAAATACAAATAAACTATCTGTAAAATGATTTAGTCCTGCATATATATCATGGTATTTTAAACTATAGTCATTTGAAGAAAAGTGTTCTTTATTCTCTCTATGCTACGGTTTCCTCATCTGTAAAGTAGAGATAAAAGTAACTACCTCATGAGCATTTGTGAAGATAAATCAATTAATATATATAAATTATTTAGAATAGGTTTTGACACACAATAAGCATTCAATACATGTTAATTATAGACACTAACTAGAGATCATATGTCACTACCAACCACATATATTTTGTAGTATCACTTTCTTTTGATTGTTTTAATGACAGTAAAAATGGGCATTAAAAAGTAATGATACTTCCCTAAGTTGGGATAAACAAAATGCATACTAATACAGACTGTTTAAAAGGGATGTGGAAAAATATCATAACTGGTTTATTTGAAGTTCCATGGAGTATATATCATGGAGATAACCTACAAAAACTCATTTCGGTTTTATTTTTATTTCAGAACAGGCAATCACTTTAAAAAATGCCTTCAGTCCTCCTTCCCTCTCTCATTTTCTCCCCTATCTGTTAGTTGCAGTGCCCATGCTGAACCTCTTCCTTATCAATTACAGGATGAAGGAAAGTGCCCGCCTCTAGAGGTAATAAAATTAGATGGTGCGGAAGTTGGCATTGATAGCAGTTTGGGAAAACCATTTGTGTTTAACTGTGTGCCTCAGTCTGGAAATAGAACTTTTTGCCTCTGTGCAACCTCAAACCAAGAAATGAAAAGGTAACTCACTAATCTTTTACCTTACCAGTTTGACTTGGGTGGGGGAATCCCTCTTCAACAGCAGTCTTACAGATTATTGGGTTTGGAAGTAGGGTAAGGAACAGCAAATTCGTAACAGGAGTCAATAAAATGTTTGTTTCTTAGCTATGAGAAGTTTGGTTCTTCATTATTCCCCCTGTTTTTTTCTAATAGAATTTCTAAAGCACAGAGCATCTTCACCTAACTCATTTATTTTAGAACTCCACATTTTCCTGAAAAGCTCAACACTGTCATGATTCTCCCAAAATTGACCCAATTTATATATTTTAAACTAATCGGATGGATAGTCCCAGGTAATAAAATAATGTGGTAAGGTTATAATTTAACACTCTACAGTAAGGTGAGCAACAAAAATAATAATAATGTAGCTTTGTGGGGAGTGTATTCAGGTGACATTTTATAAGCATTCAACCCAGCTGGAGGGTAGACGTGTGCAGGCATTCTAAGTGGGTCATCTACAAACTCTAAGCATTCAGGGATTTAAGATCATCATTCAGTGTATCACCCAGAGGGAATGGAGATCACTGGTCAATCCAGTAAGTCAACTGAAAACTGTAATGTAAATACTAGTAATTTAAGGTGAGGGGTGGGACGGAGTAGAGGTGAGGGAGACAATGACAAATAACAGGTAATCAGTCAACAGTGTTTAATGTCAAGGACACATCTCTTCAAGAGAATTTGGACTCTGCTCCAATTTTAAAGAGAACCCTAGGTCTGGAACCTCTTAGGTGAGCAATATACCATCCCTATTTGTGGAATAGTCTGTATCAAATGCATGTTGCTCTAAAGGACAGCAGGGAAATATGATGATAGTGGCTTGATTATACTTTAATTCATGGACAAAATATTGAGTGGATACCTACTCTTTCCAAGACACTGGTTTAAGTTCTCTATAGACTATTAGTGGGATTAAGTCCCCATTCTTGACATCAGAAAAGCTCTGAGCCAAGAAGACAGGGTATTTCTTCCAAATTTTTTCACGCAAAATAGAAATTAAGATGTGCTATGGGAGAAGAGCAAGTGGCATAGGTATCGCGGGCAGGGAGACAGGCCTCTGGGTATGAAGGTGGGTGGAAGAGTTTATACAGGATGTGGTACAGGATTGGAGAAGCATAGAAAAAAGAGAAGTTCAACAGAGGAGGGCAGAGGGAATAAGTCATGCTTTGGAAGAGGAGCAAGCAGTATGTTTTGACTGGAAGTTCTGAGGTTTAAAAATGTTTTTAAAAGATGGGCACGATGGGGTAGGCTGCATAGGCTGTTGCACGGCTAAGAAGACAGGATTAAGAAAATTCGCTTATCAAGTAGAGGCACTAATGCTGCACTAAACGTGGCCACCATGGGTAAGGTACACTTGGGGAGGGGACTCAGGAAGGTGACTATTTACCAGCCTTCCCATGCTTTAATAGCCAGTGCCTCACGGTTAAGATACTAGTTGTTATCAGCCCTGCCAGTCGTTAACAAATTCACATACTTTGGTAAAATAAAAGGTGAATGAGTTTTCTCTAAGGTCCTAATTAAACTGTACTAAAGGAGAAGAATATGAATAATTTATTTAAATACTCATATTCCTGGTGGGAGTGGGATTTTGCCACCTAGTAACACCAATTTTGTTAGAATGTAGTGCTCTTCAACCATGAACTTAGAGCAGTGAAATGAATCTGAGCCTCCAGACTTTTCTGTGTGAACGATGCGTTTTGGGGAGAAAAGTCTGCCCCTCTGAAAGAAACTTAATCTAGCCCCCCAAGGAGAACGCCTCTCATTTTACTGTCTTTCAGGTGGCTTGAGGCAATGGACAAAGCAGCCCATCCTGTCCGCCAGGTAACGTGTTTTCGATATTTATCTGCACCTTCATTCTGCTTTCCTCCTCAGAGAGGGCAAGCATCAAGTGAGATGTCATGCAGTTCACCTGGGACTTCTCAGATCTGCTCCAGGAGCCGGGAAAGAGGATTTAAAATGAACAGGTTTTCTACTCAGATTCTATGGGGGAGCTTGCATTCCTGCTTTTCTATTTATTTTCAGGGCTTTGTATGACATTTCTCTCAGAAACCTCAGTGGGGAGCCCAACTGGGGTGAAATTTCTGTTTCACACAGAGCTGGCCAGTAGTCTCCCTTGAGGCTAAACCACTGGTGCTCTTTTCTTCTCATTTTCTAAGTACAAGATGTCAGTCAGCGCTGCCTTGAGATCGTGCTGCTGCCAGGCTGCTCACTGGAAAATGAGTGTCTCATGTTCCGAAACACAGTGCTTCACGTTCACATCCTTGTTCTGGAGACCTATCAGGCCCCCTTTGACTGTCCCTGCATATTCACGATTCATAGCCTTGAGCCATATAATTTTTAACTTAGATTTGACCCGTGCACTGATAGATAACTCCATAACATCAACAGGTAAGTCATCACTTTAGCCCCTGAAGCAGTGAATACTCCTCTTTCTGAGCTAATGCTATGACCTGAGGAGGGTAGGGTGCTTTAATATCCACTGTTTCAATTTTATGCTTTGAATATGATTTCTCATGAGGTTATAGATTTAACTATGCTCAATTCCCTCGCAAAATGGCATACAAGATAAAGGCATCAATTACCTTCTGCACATATCTTGGCTCCTACATATTTGGGCCCCCTGTAATTGTCCTTTCAAAACAATCACTGGTTTCATCACATGACAAACAGCAGGACTTGTGTTTCATTTTACCTAGAACACAACACTCAGTACACTCATCCATCTCTTCAATGCATCATCCTAATGAGCCTCAGTATTTTTAAGAGGGATTTATGCTGCTAATGCACTCAGAGTGACTGTAGCAGAGTGGGAAGAAAAAAAATAACACCCAAACTCCCAGCAGGCTCCCACTTCACAGCAAAGAAGACAGCCAGCTGTGCATTCTGAAATCTTTTTCACTGCCTTGTTAAAACTAAACAGCCAAACCGACACCAAATAAAGAAGAGACACTGACCAGCGCCCAGCAGGGCATTCTGATAAGCAGGTGAAGCACCGTACCCCCTGCCTCAGGTCAAGTTCCCAGGAAGAACCTGCCTCTCTGGCCTGTGGACTGAGGGCTGGCCTTCAGGGTAGAGGGCTTTGCTTTATCATGGGCCTTCCACATCGGTGACCAAGACAGCCTAAGGTCCAACCTGGGCTGGGCATTTAACCTGCTCCATTGCAGAGATGGGAGTTCTAGATAAAGCAAAGCAGGAACCAGGGGCTGCTATTTGACACAGGGGTCCTACTTGCCAGGAGCAGGGCTGGAGGACAATCCCAGCACTGAGTGAAACAGCAAGTCTGGACCAGCCCTTATAGATAGCCCCATTCAAAACAGTCTTTGCTGAGGTGTCCATTTCCATTTCCTGTCTATACATCACTAATGTTGTTTTGATTTCCTTACCATAGAATAGAAACTAAAAAGACAGAATGTCTATGGATACGAAAAGGAAGAAGTTCGCTATGGCTAGTGGGTAAAATCAGGGTGTCCGGTTAGTTGTTGAAGAATTCAGATTGCTTTAGCAATAGAAGCAGTTAGGGCAGTGGCTTCTCTGTAGTCAAACAGCCTTGGGGCTGATGTCATTGGCTTGGGAAATCTATGACCATTGGTGCAGGATGACCACTCATAAGATTCCTTTGTGCCACGCCTACAGAACCATGTCTGGGAAGATGTCACTCTGCACAACAGTAACCTCCCACCCCTGGCTATCAAGAACCCAGAGTGCCTGGGCCTTTTGCACCAACTGGACAGAAGCACAGACATGTGGGTCCAGCACTACTGCATTCTGAAGGATGGCTGCTTGTATTTCTATACTAGCATTCGCTCCACTCAGGCCTCAGGTATGGACTCAACTTTCACATGAAATAATAGTAATTGCAGTTATAATACTAATGACATCTTAACTTTATGGAGCCTTTACCAAGGCTTATGCCATGTGCTTTACTGAAAGTAGTTCAGTTATCCTCCAGAGAATTGGTACTGTTATTATTCCCATTTAACAGATAAGAAAACTGGCTGAAAAGTTTACATGACTTGACAAGACCATGTGTAGTAAGCGATGAAGCTGAGCTCTGAACACTGTCAAGCAAATTCCAGAGCCTGGATCCTGAACCCCATGCTATTACTGCCTGGAAAGTGAAAAATAAACTCCTTTATTTTTTTGGTTGTTGATGACATTCAAAGTCAATGCCAATAGTTTTCTTGTGTAGTGACTCCTTCCTTTCTTCATAGTATCCTTAATCTTAGATAAGCGAGCAACAAAAGAACATTAATTGCCAATTTTTCCTGGGCAAGTTACATAAATTCCTAAAACTTACTTTCCTCATTTATAAAATGGACACAGCTCTCTACTTCACAGGACTATTATAAAATTCCAGCGAGATCATTGCCAACAGAGTGACTTAAGCTCTCTATATAAAGCTCTCTATGTAAAAAGCTCTCTATATATGAAAAATATGTGTGTGTATATATATATATATATATATAGTATATTTATTAAATTGTATATATTAAAAGCTATATATACAAAATGACTAGATAAACAATATAATTTAATAATAAAATCATTGTGCCTGATTTCTATAAGAAGGTGTTCATGTAATTTTTGACAAAAGACATTATTGGTATTTTATTTGCAGTTGGACTTTTTCCCAAATGAATAATTCCTTAAATAAATAGCAATAGTGAAGATTGTGCAATCTCAGTCATTTAATTTCTATTTTTTAGCATTAATGCTTAGGTTGAATTAAAGGTAGACAGACATGCCAAATGGGAAGTTGGTATCTCGTGACAATTTTGATGTGCTTGGAACGGTACAAAAGAGGTACCAAGCAGGCATCACACCACGGTCCATTTCTCATCCCTCAGGATCACCAGTACAATGATTATGTTCCACTTAGTCACCCTTCTGTTTTGAGAGTGTTACAACATGACACAGACAGTCATTCACCTTCTAAGGGACAGGTGGCATCTCTCAGCACTGATAGAACAGGCTGTCCCGTAGTCATCTCCAAATCCACAGCTCTAACCACCCGGTACCAGGATGGGGATGAAGGTAAATAACAATAAATAAATAAATAAATATTTTAAAAATACCTCCTAAGCAGACATTGACTGGGACTTTTATTATAAAATATCATTGCAAAAGTCTGAACCATTTCATTTACCAAATCAATGAAGATCGTTTTTAGGAGGCTGTTTCCATAGCTAGAAAAGAACTGGTTAGGAATGAATGCTCACAGTACGCCCAACTGAAACATTAACAAAGTGCTTCGAAACTACCGGGGCCAGAGACTGCGGCTGTCTCCCAGCGCGTAAAGCGGTTAGTGACAGCCGCTAGGTGGCGTGCCTTAATCTGAAAGGTCAGAGGAGGCCCTATTTAGCAAAGTCCTAGTTGGAGAGCTGTGAAACAGCTACTAGTAAGTGGCCTAAAAATAACATTAGCAAAAGCATAGTTATCATTTAGTGAGTAAAGCTTCTGTACTTGTCACACTGTAAAGCGTTTTTATACTTTTCATTTCATTTAATTACTATAATAAATCTATAAGATAGGTTATTATCCCACCTACACATTTGGAAACTGATGCTTAACAAGGTTAAATCATTTGCCCAAGTTCTCCTGGCTAGTAAATGGCGAAGGCATAATTTGAATCCAGATAACTGAGTTAGGTCAACAAAAAGAAAAAAAATAGACAATTAGAAAAAAATGGAAGATTTGTTTATGTTCAGCTCTTATCGTTTCATACATCTTACCAGAATCTTTGATGTTTCTTTGTGGTCTCTCGAACACTCAGGACCTTATACTTTGTTCTGAAACCGTTCTTTCTGGCTTTCTACTCCTTGTGTTAAAGCACTCTGCACTCTACACACTCATGTTCACATTCTATTTCCTTAGCACACCTCACTTCTTGAACATTTTTCTGACCCTATGTCTTTACGTATGCTAGTTCTGCAATATTATCTACCCACTGCTTCCTCAATACGGGTTGTCCAGATTCTACCCATCCTTCAAATCCTTGTTCAAATGTTAGCCATCTCTGCTATAAAGCAATCCCAGATGGTTCTAGAAAAACAAGCATCTCCCTTTTCTGAATTTCCACACTTAACTATCTTTCGACACTTATCATCCTCTACATTGTATTTTTATCTCTAGTTGGCAATCCTCTGTCTTCTAAAGAATTATATGCTCAGAGATAACTGTATATAATGAATGTTTAATGAATGAATGAATGAGTGACCATATTACCTCAATTGGCCATTATTCCCCCTGAAGTGTAAGTAAATTTGTCATTCCCTCATTTAACAGAAGGGAAATATCAGAAGATTGAAAAGCCAATTCAAAGGCAAAACTAGAACTCCGGCCACCAGATGACAGGTCTTTCTACCATATCACAATCTTTGCAGCTGTAAGGAGTTACCTAACGTCTATTTTTAAATTCCTTTTTTGAAAATATGTTCTTTTGTGGTTAATAAAAATATTTAATCCAAAACCATATATTCCTTCACAGCCACATGTCTTGATATTCTTACCTCCATAGGTCCTCAATTTCTAGCCCAAATTATATCAAATATGGGTTAAAGAAAATTTTCCTTACTGAGATTCCAACCGAAATTTTATATCTAGGCCATGTTCTAAAATAGAGGCCTGTGATTTTTGGTTTCATATGACTCTACTCTTCCTTAAATAAAAAGTGTCACTTGCCTGAGCATGCACATTGTTCCAGAAGGTGCACTTTACTGCCATCCCTCTTACCACCTCACCCTGACAGCTACTGTGTCGCTGTGGAAGCTCCCCAGACTTAATTGGTGGCTAACCCTTCTTCAGAATTAAGGTGACTGTGAAGGAGCTCTTCTAAAGTTTTCTACCCTTCCCTAAATTTGAATTTTAAATTGAGGTTTATGTCTTTTCTAAGAGTGCTGCTCTACCTTCTTGTACATTTTAACCTCAGTCCAACTATTTATCAAAAGAACCATAGAAATTGTGAGGAAATTTATTGAGAATGGCTGAATGCAGGCTGTGCCATGAACACTACAGGCACTAAAATATGCAGTTTAACTTAATAGTTTTATATGCATAGAATGTGGATCATTTTTATTCATAAAGATTACACAGAGTTCTAATACTTTCAGTTCTTCTAGATGATGCTAAGTGATGCTCAGTCATGATCTGAGGCTCACAGCCAGTGATCTGGCACAATGAAACCCAAGATAGGATCAAGGCATGTCCACATGTCTTAAGGGAAAGTCCCAAATTAAATATGCCCCTCACTATTGTCTCCCAAGAAGCATTGCCCTGGTGAGCTACTTTTTTTCAGAAGACTGGATCATACTGCTCAAGTGTGTTGGAGGGGGGACGTTAGCACGTATTATTGAATATTTCCTATGTGTTCAGGACATAGATAAGCATTTTATGTTTATTATCTAAAACTAATATTTGCAAAATATTTTCAGTTCTTCTAGGTGATGCGCAGTGGTGATAATCAGACCTTTGTGCTGGTCTGAGCTATAATTCCTCCTTTGTTTATACTATCCAAGTTCTGCTTGGGTCTTGCTCATTGCACCCTGGGTCCTTGTAACATAACCTTGAAATAGGCCTTGATTAGTATTTACAGTAGTATTTACCAAACTGCAGGTTTTAAGCCAATACTGAATCATGCGATCAGTATACTAGGTTATGTCCAGTATTTAAAAATACAACAGAATAGAATTTAGTTGAATAAAAAATAACATGGTACGTTATAAAACTTTCGGTTCAATTGTATGAAAACATGTAGAGTTCTACATTACATTTTTGAATCACAGGAAAAAAATGGGAAAAATACTAATGTACAAAAACACTGTCTCTGCATATATGACTGAATGTTTCATTCCTTTCAGTTATCCTTACAATATGTCTATATTAGTTGCTTTGTTATTAAGACCCAGGCTTCGGTGGTCACCACTTCATAGAGACATGGTCTCCTGGCCATAGCATCCACAGTATCTTTGTTGCTTTACCGTTTTATTATTATTTCTCTTCTTCTACTGATTTACGTTCTTTATGAGAGATCCGGGAGACTTCCTTTGATATTTCTTAATTCTGAAGGTGTCTATAGCATTTGGGGCAAGACTTATAACAGTCACCTGAGAGGCTGAGGCAATACTGAGGACAACAAAGAGAAGGCACGTAAAAAATAACTGTGAAATCAGGGCAAAGAACAAGACATGAGAAGCAACACAGCCCTAATTTCCTGTAAGAGCCACATTAGATGCTAATCCCACATTTTTCTTTCAGCTAGATAAACATGCCTCTAATGAGCATTGCGGGAGTTGGAGACATAGCCCCAGTCAATTCCCTGAAGTCTTTCCTTACTATCAAGAAAAGTGCTGGCTCTTGAATAATACGTATCACTGGCTCGCCTATGCCTGCTAATACTAAAAAGGCACTGTGTGAGTATTCCAGAAGGCCTTTAGTGAGGTGCTCTTCATAGGCCTGATCACTCACCATACCCACTAGATTTTTTCCCTTTTACCACTTTCCAGCAAAAGCTAGAAGTAATAACTACAGTTCTTGAATAAATCACATCAAGGTCTGTGAGCACTTCTCAAAACGATGTATTTTACATTATTGAAAAAAAGTGAAACACTAATGCTTGCATAGCTCTTATGAGAAATCTCTGTCCAAAATTGTGCCAGCTTGTTACTTACTGCTGCTACCTAACCAGCCCAATGAGGTCTCCTCAAATGAGGTAATGGGATTGTAATTGGATGACGTTACTGCCAATCATTTCTATCTTATAACTGTTTGTAACAGACACATTTTGAACAATACCTTCTATCCATTCTCAAAAAGGGTAGAGACAGGGGCCTGTATTCATATCTGCTCATGTAGATGAGAAGAAGAAATCTCACAAGCAAGGAGATGTCAGAAACCAGTGCAGCAACATATAAATGCTGTGTACTATAGTTTGGAGCAGAAAATTAAGACAGCAAAATAACCCTCTGATATGTCTTTAGGTGTCCTACAGTCTTAAAACACCCAGCACATTACTTATTCTACTTCTAGTACATACCCCCAAAACATATGTATGCTAAGTCACGTACACGAATCTTCATAACAGCATTATTTGTAATAGCAAAATTGAAGAAAACCTGATTATCCATCAACTGGTGAATGGATAAACAAAACGTGGTATGTCCATTTCCATACAATGGAGTATCATTTGACAATAAAAAGGAATAAAGTACTGACACACAATACAACATGGATGAACCTTAAAAACATTAACCTAAGTGAATGAAACCAATCACAAAAGGCCACATATTGCATAATTCCATAGATATTGTATACCAAAAAAAGCAAATCTATAGAGACAGAAAGTAAGTCTGGATTGTGTAGGGTTAGGATGGGGCAGCAGATGCAGAGTGACTGCCTATGGGTATGGAATTTCTTTCTGAGGTGATGAAAATAGTATAAAATTAGATTATAGTGATGGTTATACAACTCTATAAATGAACTAAAAATCATTGATTGTTCACTGTAAATGGGAGGGTTTTATGATGTGTAAATTATATATCAATAAAGTATACACACACACACACACACACACACACACACACATACATATAGCTCTAAGAAAGAAGTCACTCTGATTTTGGTAAACACCATTTTACCGGGTTCTACTTAAGGAAAAAAATCTAACCATTTTTAAAATTAGTGCTTTCATAGAAGTTAGTTCTAAAATGGACTCTTTTTAAATGAAAATTTTAGAAGAATTTAATATTACTTCTAAGTACCCCCATATAATAAACAAGTTTTTTGCTCTAATTTTTAAAGTCCAAAAGACACTCATTCTGTTTAAAAAGAAAACTAAATGGCTTTCTGACAGTGCACAGTGGTGCCTTGATACCAAAAGGAAAACAAAAGTCAGCCATTCAAAGGGACCAAATTTTCCCTTCACAGATCCTTATTAATACATGGACATGAAATACTCACAGTTATCATGTAGAGTAGCAAAAACCAGGTTGTATTTTTGTTAGTTCAGGGCACACAAGGGGATCTGAGGGTAAGTGGGACATGAGAACAAGAGTTAGCAAGAGAAAGAGAGAGGCTTACACATCTATCCACCTCTGCTAATCGCATTACCTGAAGTCTCTGTGTGAGATCCAGGTTACCTCAGAGCGTCAAGACACCATAAAAACACACAAGGGTTTTGATTTCTCAGCACCTTCTCCAAGACTGATATCCTCCTTTCAACCTCCAAATAATGGAAACAAAATTCAGGCCAAGCAATATATAACCACTAACAGAGTCAAAGGACCATGGGGAAGAATTTTTCTTTTTCAACCAATAATTTATTCTCATTTTAATTCAAATGGGCTCCCTCACATCTCCCTGTGGGTTCATATTTTAAATGTGCTTTGCATATACACAAAGAAGGTGAGAACCTCTGTTGCTTGTAGAAACTGCTGGCATTCTTCACTGTTCTTCAGGAAGGAGGCCTTACTGGTTCTCCCAGACAAGATTATTAAAATTTTCCTCCAATGCAATAGTGCAGGTATCACTCTTTGATACTGAAAAATTTACTTCAAAGTGTGTCCCCCAGGTAAAGAAGCTGGCCCACAGTAACCCAAAGCTAAATATTGAACATATAGTGAGAATATTGCAAAAATAAAAACCCGAAAATCCAAACTGTATTACCAGTCTTGCCATTAATCATTAAAGGATGACCTTGAAACACTGTTTTGGAGTCTCATTTTCTTCATCTGCAAAATGGGACAGCTGGACTAGAGGTTCTATCAGATGCAAATTTTTTTTGTGGATACCTTTTCAGACTCCTTTTCTCCAACTTAACTCTTTCCCTATTCTCCTCACTTGTTTTTTTCTTTCACCTTCTGTAGGTGGCCTTTACCTGCAAGGATATAGGGTGATCGAGCAGACCCTTAGCCTCAAGCAGTCAGTAATAGAACTCAAACCTCCATCTGAAGAGTTCAAGACTTTCTATTTTTGTGCAGAAAATAAAACAGAAAACCAACGGTAAGTCAAGGTCTGCATATTTCTTCTTCTTTATCAGTCCTGACAACAGCCTTCTTACCAAATCCTTATTTTTGTTTTCCAACATTAACTCCGCATCATCAATTAAATCTCTCCCTTTCTTTGCATAGCCTTTATAGTTAATATTCCCCCAAGATTTTTGTTTTCTTTCAATGCATAGATGACTCTTCTGGAAGTTCTTTTTCAAGGAAAAAGAGTTCACAATTTTTCCCAAGGCAGTGGCTGACTCAGGCTTCAACATAAAAAAAAATCGACTAATACTGTAATATGTAATATTATAATTTATTCATTCACAGACTTGCTGTTTCATCTCCTTTCACATAAATGTCTTTCTGAATTTGGTCAGTTGTTTGGTTTGTCATAAGCCATAGAAGGACTTAGAACTTATTCATCAAATTCAGTGTGTTTAGTATCCAGCTTGGCATGTACAAGTGAACACTTAGTTTATGATTCGGGGGGGATGGGGAACCAGTCAAGTTAACAAAGAGAAAACCATGAGGCAGAGGAAGTGTTCTCTAGTGCCTGGAGCATCTCCTTTATCTCTCAAATCCTCCTGTTGTAACTCCAATCCCCAGGACAGCCAGTGGCCTCCAAATGCTTGGTGACCGCCCCTCACCTCATATGGACACTTTCTTCCAACTCTCTGGATAAAAAGGATCTAATAAATTCACAGTAATTTATTAAAACTGAGCATATGGTAAACTTTCCAGGGACATTTGCAAGAACTAGGTATACTGTTTTAACCCAAAGATATAAAACTCCAAAAGTAGAATTTCAGGATCTTCAGCAAGTGAGCATTTGGGGAAGTGAAAAGGGTTCTCTCTGGGCCTTCTCCCATTATGTAAACCTTGCCTATTCTACTCATTCCTATGGATGGGCTGGAGTGACAGAATAATGAATATAAAACTGCTAGATATTTTGCCAAGGTCTTCTTCCTTGGGTTTGTGCTATACAATCTAAGCAGCAGATTAAGACGGTTCCCTTAAAGGTGAAGCTCCACTGGCATATGAGAAAAGGAATCAATGAAATCGTTAGCCCCTATCTAATAAATCTGTTGGATTCTCTAGGAGAAGAGGTTGAATAGTTGGATCTCACTGCTAAATTCATGAATGGATATTATCAATAGGAAACAATATCGAGTCATGTTACAGAAATACTTCAAAGCACAAGGGCAAGAGTTTCACAAAACGTGGTTCATGGAACTCTGGTTTCACAAGATGCCCCACTCCCAAAAACAAATTAAGAAAGTTTAAGAAATGATAAAAATCATATTCCCCTCTCAGAGAGTCACAAAGCACATAAACTCATTAATGTTTCTGAGACACCTGGGAAAAAATCTTGTTTATATTCCATAACTCCCATTATCTAAGCTTATCAGACCCAGACCATTAAAAACAATAACACCTATTATCCACCATTGGAATAAATGTTATGTGGCCACATTTTATAAAACACCATCCAAGAAAATGAAAGGAAGGGAGAGGAGAAGAAAGAGTTAACTGTAGAGTTTGCCATGGTTTCTAGAAGTTAACAAAGAAATACATTACCCTAATAGCAATATTTGATTACTGTGTGCTTGATTAGCTAAACTTTAAATTTAAATAGAAACAGTAATATTTTAATTAATATTTTTAAATCCCTATAGCTTTGTTATTCCCTTTTTACAAATATCCTCTTTGGGTCCTGTTATTTACATTAACATAGTTTACTTCATAGTTATAATTGCATATTTCTCATTTGGTGTTTTGTCTTTTGGTTCATTCTAAAAGCTAAGGAGCATTGTTCACCTTATTAATTTCAAACTAAATAACCAAGAGAAATAATTAGAAAATAAATTAAAAGATTTTGTAACATTTCACCTCCCTAGAGTCTGACAATTTTTTAATGACCTGTCCTGCATTGTTATTTCTGCAGCTGGATTACAGCTCTGAAAATGTCTATCAAAAAATGGCTTCCTTTGCATCAGGCTATTCAAGACTTCATGAATCGACCTCTAGAGGAGACCAGAATGTAAAAGAAACCCTAATCTTAAGAGAAAGGATCCACAGATTCATTACCAGCTACTTGTAGGAATAAACAAAAGTATTTATTATTATTATAGCTTTTCAAATAAATGTTTCTCTAATACATTAGAACTTTGTGATAAGATTATAATTTTGTTTTTGAAACAAAGCACCAAATTCAAATGTGACATTCAGATAATACAACTTACTCATATATCAACTTCATTAATACCCCTTGGGCTGCACATGTTAGAATCAAAATATAGTGTGTCCCATACCCCTATTTTTGAAAGCATAAATGCAATAAATTTTATTTATTTTCTCTTTTATGCTATTTGCTATATCTTCCACTCTGTGCTTTAGCTACAAGCTTCTTAAAATGCCTAAGGTCATGATGTGGGAAGCTGATGTTTTGGAAAATTAAGATCATGGAAATGAAATGGCTTAAATGATGACTAAATATGGTCCTCTCTATTATGTCATTTTACAATCAACAGGCCCACGTGCCTCCCAGGACTTTCCAGATGAAAAAAAAAAAAAAGAATTATTTTTATAAAAATAAAACAAGGAAAAATTAGACTACATTTAGGAGAGAAAATTTAAAGGCATGGGTTTTATTATTTCCTGAATAATCTATAATACTGCAAGGAAAAAACACAAAATAAACAAACAATGTCCTGCTCTTGATCCTGAAAGTAAAATTCCCATAAATTGGAAACTGAATTCCAAACATTGGGGTCATTTCTCAATGAAACAATCCCTATGTGTATCCAAGATACTGTGTTGCACTTGGAGTCCCATGCCCTCACTTAATGGAACACAGAACACAGATTTCAGGGAGTTCAACTGTCAAATTCAAGTGCTCTGGAGCAACTTAGAATGAAAAAAAAAAAAAAAAGAAATCTCTTTTCATAAAATAATAGTATTTCAGAGCTCACAAGGACCTTACAGCTCAATCTTTTTTCTTCATGGCTGAGGCTTAGGGAGGTAGTTGCCTATTGAAGATCCCATAGGTTATTAATTGCAGAACTAAAACTGAATCCAGGTCTTCATCTCTCTGTCTACTGTCATTTCCATTCATCCTACAGCTCCTCATTGTGTTCAAGAATGTGGTGTTTCTTCACAGAGATAATGCAACCACCCACTCCCCAAAGTCGTTGAATACTTCTGTTCTTCGGCTGGGAATGGAAACACATCAATTTTAGCCATGAATCATGTTTATATTTCCACCATGGAAGGACTTTATGTTATTTGGAATTATATCCTTTTTCAGAGAATCTTCAATGTGAAAAAGATATCAGAAGGTGTGTCATTTTCCCTATACTCTTCACCTCAACCTCCCCACCGAAGACTCTTCAAATAGATGGCCACAGTTCGCCGTTTTCACTCACAACTCAGATAAAGGAGGCTTGTGAGTAGTATGTGAGCATGTGTTGCTTAGTTCCCATAGTAGGAGAAGCTGCCTAAATGCATCATGCCCAGGCGACACACTGTAATACTCTGACCAACTTACTATCATAATAAAAAATATCCAATTAACAACAACAGATAGCCCTCTGTTCTGAGAATGGATCCTTTGTTCTCCCAGTGTGTACCATGATAATAATGAGGTCTTTCAGCAGGGGCACCGTCGGTAATGTTCACGTCAGAAACCTGGAGCTCGTGCATCCACGCCCCAGCAGAGCGCGCCGCCTTTCCCGAGCCCCGCCACCAAACGCACACGCTGCGCAGCCAGCTGGTGACCACTGCCAACGGCGACACTGGTACAGGGCTGTCCCCTGAAGGAGACAAAGCAACTCCCTCCGTAAAATGTGAACACAATTTTCCCTGAATTACGCACTCATGTGAAAGGTATCAGCATTTGAAGTTCAGAGTCTCTTCCCAGAAACTAATGTTAGTTTTGGAATGTTCTAGAGTTCTAAACTATCCTGGATATTATGCAAAAACTCGTGTGAGCATTTTTATGTGGAGAGGATTCTAAGCCTTTATATGGTTTTCAAGGGACATGTGACCCCAAAAGAACTTTTTAGTTCTAAGACAAAGAATGTTTTCTTGGATCCACAAGGTTCCCATCTCCAATAGATAGACTAGGGAGGCAAAGTGCAGAGCCAGTTGTTCACATTTGCACCATCTGACTGTATGTTTTAGGGCTAGCCCACCTTTTGGCCAATCAAGGAAAGCTTCCCCCTAAGCCCAATGGTCAGTTAGTCAATAAATGTTCATTGAGCACTCACTGTGGGCCCAGCACTGGCTGCTGCAGCCTACCACCACTAAGGAGAGGCAGAAAGAAAATGATTCAAAGCATGCACTCTGCAGCCAGAGGACCCGAGTTCAAATTCTAGCTCTGTCACATCCTGACTATGGCCTTGGGCAGGTTACTTTAACTCTCCCTGCTTCAGTTTTTTCTAAGTCTATAAATGGGGATTATTATAGTATCTGTCACATGTGTTTTTGAAAAATTAAGTGAATGGTATATGAAAAGCCCTGGAACGGTGAGCAGCCCCAGTAAACTCTCAATACAAATATCAATGTCATTATCAAGGATTGTCAGCTGGTTATATGCGAACCTCATATGTCTGTAGACAACTTCAAAAGGAATACATCTCATTTCCTTCACCTCACTACCTGCAAATGGAGAGGATGGAGGGGAGTTCCATCTCAAGTGGCATTAATAAGCAGGCCAAGTCAAGTTTCAGGTTTTCTGGGTCATATGCAACATATTACCTATTAAGAACTCCCAAAACTGGTCCACAGTTGTGAAAACTCTGCTAGCCCAACTTCCTAATAAACAGGAAATTTTCCATCAGCTGTCCTAGAAGCCCTACACGAAACCCTAATTGTTCTCAGAAGGGCCTAAGTGCTGCTGGTTTACCTCCAATTCTTGTTCTGCCTCATCTGTTGATTTAATGTGCACACTATAGGGAAAACCCCCAGACTTTTCTGTATTTGGGAATTAGATTTAGTAAAGATAAATTAATAAAGATCATAGAACACAGTAATTTCTTCCTATAAAAAGGGAACACTAGAAGCAATCTATTTTCCTTCTTGGCCTCACCTACTCAGCCTGAGAAAATGATCTCAATGATTCCTTTCCTCCAAATCACCTTTCAAGCTTCTTCCTGGGTTTCAAACAATCTCCTCTACCCTCAAATTGAGAAAAAATGCTTCCATACAAGTTTGGCTAACACAGTAGAATTCTGTTTTCCACTTAACAACCATGTGAAGCCCATTTCAAGGATATATTTGTCCATAGTAGAATGTAAAAGCTAATGAAACTATAAAGCATGCTTTTAAAAAAGTAACCACTCTTTCTAACAATACCTTACACTGCATACACCACACACACACACACACACACACACACACACACACACACACAGAGGCTATACTGAATGTATCCAGGCATGTAATATGAAAAATAGAGGCATTTATGACTACATTTTTTCAGGACAGTGTGTGTGTGTATATGTGTGTTAAAAAATATCCCTTCACATTTTTTCACATCTCTCTTTTTAGAATAGAATGTATTCTTAAGTAGATAGCTTTCATTTTAGTGACCCTTCACAGGCTATGAATGCCCAAGTTGCATAAACAAGACTCTGGATATACTAGTGGATTATTTGATCAATCTTTTGAAGCAGAATGGGAGGGCTCTTACATCTGTAATTATTGATTTGATGATTTCAGGGAGGTAGGAATATGTCTGTCTTACTTGAGTTTCCTGAAGCTAGCATATTCACTAGCATACATTAGGCATTTGATATTCATATAATGAAAGCATAAATAAATGAATTCCAGTTATGTATATGATCACAGATGAAAATTAAATCTTCTAATTTTGAGTTCAGATTCTGAGTTGCATGATGACTTTAAGAATTGCAAGTTACAGAAAGATTTTGAAGAGAACATAAGTATCAAAATATTTCAATTTTGAATAAATTGTGGCATCTTATGGAACCTAACAGCAAGAATGCCCATTAGGAACAGCCCCAGTGGGGACTGGAGCATAAGAATAAACTCAAGGTGTCTTCTCTCTCTGCTCTACTGCTTGTTCATCTGCTTCATTGTTCTTACTCCCTACGAGTTGTATTTATTTGATATAGCAAATGAATGCATAAATTGTGAGTCAAAATCCCACTGACATAGCCTCTTATCAGCACCCATACACAAAGACTGCCTAACCTACATATTCATAATGTTTATGGTCAGATGGGGTAGAATAGCCTTTGTAGTCATTATGTCTAGAGTCAATATGTTAAGGTGAGCTACTCTGCATATCACCAATAACAGCAAGGGCCTATACAGCAACACTTATGGAAGAATCAGATTCAAAAAGGGACCTTCCCCCTTACCAAAGGTGAGATATAGGAGCTTTCTTAGCTCAAAGGCACTTGTTGCAGCATAGCGGTAGATGCTCTCTACTTTTTCCAAATGCTTGAATTTGTGCCTCTTGTCTTGGAGGATGAGACTCAAAATGATACCTAGGCAGCTGCTATTCAAGTAAAACTTCTATCATTTGCCAGAAAAGAATCTTGGGTGATTAAGGTGATCATATAATTTTGCTTTTAAGTCAAGACATTTTGAGAGAAGACACTATTAATAATTACACTAAGACAACAGGTATAATCAGGCAATAATGTCGCAGGCAAAGGAAGACATGTGTCATCTTTTGAATAATGTACAAATTGGTATTCTCTGCTTCCTCATCCACATGGAGGAACATGATTTTAGCTGACAGCTTCACGTACATATGTTCTCAGGTCCAGTTTCCCATAAGGGAATAATTTTTTCTCTTTCAATATCAAGTCCAATGAATCAAAAGAGACTAATTCCTCATGACCAAGAAGGTGGGTTTACTTTATAAGAAAATAGATCTGGGAGCTCTGCAGCCCTAACTGTGTTTGTTTGGAGTGGAGTAGAGGGAGGAAGGGTTGAATTTCAAAAAAAAAAAAAAAAAAAAAATGAAGTCACTAGGAAACCAATTATTGGAATTTTATCCTACTTAAATAAGTTCAAAGGAACTTTGTGGAGAAGACCTAGAAGTCAAAGAATTTTCATCAGAATGACTATACAACTCAATGAGTTGGCCTGCCACACAGTTCCATAGGTACTAGCAGAAGACATGAGATTCTTGGGTCTGAAACAAAGGACTTGATTACTCAAGCCAAAGCAGCCACTACCTACCACTGTTCTCTAGCCTGTGACACTGGTTCCAGCTTTATCACCAAGTAGCTGTATTGCCTGCAAAAATGTCATTTGGCTTTTCAGATATCTAGTCTCCTTACCTTTGTTTTTGTGCTAGGCAGACCCAGTGCTAAAAAAGATTTCAAAACTAAATTACTTAAGCAACAGGTCTCGAGCTATGATTGTTTTTCTTGAGCTCAGAAGACAATAGTAGAATCAATTATCCCATATTTTAAAAAAGTTTCTATGTTACACAATAAATTACAATGCAGTTTGAGATTATGAGGAAGTTATAGTAATCTGTAATTAAAATTATAAATATAAAACAAGAGACCCCTTTTAATGGACATTTTTCAAATAACACTGGATTCAAACTTGACCTTTTATAGAGCTCCACTAAGGTGTTGATTTAGCAGCAAACAATAAAGTGTTATGTTATAAATGTGAGTTTTAAACAGGAACTCTCTTGGGTGAGTACCATTGAACCACACTAAATCCCCCTCTTGGACAACTTTCCAATTGATTGTACAAGTTTCTCAACTTGTAGATATTAAAAAAAATGTTTTGCTCAGTGAATCTGTTCAGTTGTAGTCACTGTAATTATGACTTTATTTTTAAATGATCCATGTTATATTTTTCTATGCTGTAAGATAAATTTTGTTTGGGGGAATTTTACTCTATTTCTTGTAGCAACGTAAAGTAATATGATCCAATAACTTTGCTCTACATTCATATGGACTTTTTGTTCTACCTTCTGTCACCTTCCTCTGGAGTGTTAATTACATGTGAAATCTAATACTAATTGGAAAAATAGAGTTATATATAGCCCTAGTTTCCTCAGCATTATTGTATTTACTGTGAATTAGTTAATTACAGATATCCAGGAAAATAAACTGATAATGACATTTTCAGGGATTTTTTCCCCCTCTTATTCTCATGAGAACATCTTCCTAATCTTTTGAAAAGAAGTGTGTGTGTGGGGGGGGGGGGGGGTGTGTGTGTGTGTGTGTGATCCTTTTTAAAAAAAATCTTTCTTAGAAACTTTTAACCCTGAAATATACAGGTATTTATTTATTTCATGACAGGGTTTTAATTGAACAAAATGGTCCTTGAAATGAAATAACAATAATGGAAGTTGCCCTTCCACTGGAGTCCTGAAAAGAGAAGTATCATTAAAAATTGAAAGTTCCTCTTTTCTCCTATAGTATCCATTTTTCTGTTCATAACTATGGTGTTTTTACTTCCGGAACTGCTAACACATGTCTTCCAATGCCATAGAGCTTAGAAGCATGTACAGATCAGTTCAGCTAAAGAGGTTGATAGGTGCTACTCAGTGTATTCACCTCTAAAGAGCTAAAATGTTCAACATTTTGCTGAGAATGAACAAACATGCCACCTCAAATAGCAGCACTGCTCCGTCATATCCTGATACAAATTCTAAATGCTTCAGAAACCAAGTAAAATAAGTGTGGCCACCTGAAAGATCTGCATGGATTTTTTTTCCTCTCATGAACATTGGTAAAAGCAGCAATAGGCCTTCATCCAACTGATACATACTCAATTTACCAGGTAAAAAATATGATATCAGCATCCATATATTTAGTCAAGAAATGAACTTAGTTTTTGAACTGTATCTAAATGTTTAGCTTCTGTGATCATTCATTAATTTGATCATTCTTAGTATGTGTAGGTCCCTGGACAACAGTTGCCTGGTGCCCACTGAGCAGCTGACCTCCTAGTGAAGGAGTCTAGCAGTAAACTAGCAATACAGCAAGTCCACGAAAGTAAGTATAAAAGGTGCTGAGCACAAGGAAGAGCACATTTTATTCTGAGAGAGAATAAAAATGATAATGTTAGTCAGATAGGATGGGCAGATAAAATCTATTAAACTGAGAACTCGAAGATGAGAAGAAGCCTCTCTGGAAATAACTGGACTTCTGTTGGAGGGAGACCAAATGAATAATCAGAAAAAAGGCTGCAGATGCAGAAGAGTTTGCTGATCATGGAGCAGAGGCTCTGGGGGCACAAGGAGTCAAGGGAGATTGAGGCAGATTGGCAAATATACTGAGCCCTTTAGGGAGACGAGGTCATAATGAATACCTGCGGGGCCTTGGGCTTCATATCATCACTGAGGTGAACTGCCAAATGAAGCACAATGGAACTGACTATAACAAATCTTAGTTAAAAGTAGAATGACTAGACATATCATTTTATTTTATTTTATTTTATTTTTTTCATTTTAAACCAAACAGAAAACAACAATATTGTCCCATTTCAAATGGTATGTATGGTCAGTCTAGTCTCACTGGGCTAAATTCAAGGTTATCAGTACCGTTGTTTTTCTGTCCCATTTAAAACAGTACGTCTGGTCAGCCTAGTTATAAAGTAAGCAGTGTTCTTGCGTTGCAGTCTCAAATATTTCACTGGGTGGGGTGGCATCCTAAACCAACTGACTAGCTATAAAACAACCTTGCTCAAATTTATGAAGACAAAATTTTCGTTATTACTTTCAGTGATAGTAGAACTGGGTTCTGATTCCCTACTGCTGCTGAAACTTCTACTACTGATAAACACCCTGTCATAGAATACTTTTAGGATAACAGAGCATTGTGTGCTAAATCATTTTTTTCTTTACCTTGCAAGTTGCTAATTTGCAATGCTAATGGATCTTTTAATAGGTTAAGTATCTTCATTGATTGTGTTAGCTTTGTTCTTTTCTAATGCTCCAAGTTACATGCTTAAAACTGAGTTTTCACATGAAAGACCCTGTTTTTTTGTTGTTATTTTGAAAAAATTGTCTGTCATTATAAA
Source organism: Lyroderma lyra (assembly GCA_004026885.1). Taxonomy (NCBI): domain Eukaryota; kingdom Metazoa; phylum Chordata; class Mammalia; order Chiroptera; family Megadermatidae; genus Lyroderma; species Lyroderma lyra. The sequence goes on along the minus strand of PVJL010005251.1, from coordinate 88,838 downwards.
AATAATTCAAAGCACAAGTCCTAAAATCATAGGTCAATTGTGTCATGTGCAAAGGACATTCAGTATGTTCTTTTATTATATGTCAAAATACTTGCTTTGTACTAAAGCACAACTATAAAAAAGGTAAGTGGCTTGCTGAGATCATAAAGAAAAACTACTAATATCCAGCCCTAACAGTTAAGAATAAAGAGACTCTGATTATCCAAAAGGTACACCCTACCATAGGATCACTAACATGATCCAGAAAGAACTGTCTGTCAATGTGCAGGTGAATGTGTTGGAGCAGGAGAAAAAAGGCTCAAGATAAACAATTCATTGGAAGTTTCCATCCTTCTTTAAAAAAAAGAGTGAAAAAGGTGGGCTTTTTAATCCTCATTTTTTAAGATAAAAAAACTGAAATCTGATGGAAGCTGAAAAATCTACTTGTCTGGAGGTTACCTGAAGTAATAGAATTAGAGACACCAGCTCCTATATAACAGAGAAGTAGTAGTTTGAGAGGCAGAGATTTAAAGGACCCAAAGGTATAGCAAGAAACTCCACTAAAATGTCAAAAAGGTAGAAAGAAAAGACGGTGACCTCTAGAGAAATGCATTAGGTTCCCTCTTACTCTCTCCTGAAGAACTGAAGTCAGTTCATTGACGTAGAACCATAGGCCGAACCTTGGCATGCTCTGAGCTTAGTCATAAGATCATGAGATCTTCATGAGTGCGAGTGTCTAAAAATGAAGATGAATCCCCAAAGGCATAGTCACTTGGTCACCTAAAGCAGTAGTTCTTCTATGGAAATAGCTGTGCAACTTCATATAACAAGGTATCCAAATGTTAATTTCCCCCCTAAATCCATAGGCCACTGACTTATACTTTAAGAGCTTTCCGTAATGATACCAAGAAGTGAGAACAAGAAAAACATCTCTGAATTTTGGATAGAATTTATTCCACAGGCCCCAATGACAAATTTGTTGTACCTACATGGGACATGAGTGACAGGAGACATTACAAGGTCAGGCAGCACAGCTAGAAAATGTGATAAGTAGTATATGTCCGGTTCTAAAAATCATTAATCTTTGACTCCACAGAAAAGGAGCAAAAGATCATGAATTTCAACTTTCACTAGGAAGAAAGATCAAATCCAAGCCCACTGCATCAAGGGTCTAAAAGTTCACCATTTAAATACTACAAAAGTGATGGGAAAAAATTACTTTCCTTGTTATACTTTCCATGTCAAAAGCCAATCCAACTAAGGATGTCTGTGAAAGAAAGAAGGTCCCCAGATGGTTGATACTAAGGAGTATAGGCTAAAACTTATAGTCACAAAGTTATCCTTAGCTAGAATGTTTCAACTATACCTGGTTAAAAAGGCTGAAAGTACTTAGGGCAGAGCAGAGACCTGGTGGTGCCGACCAGATTCCTGCTACATGTCAACATCACTGAAAGAAGTGATGTTAACAGATTACTTCCCCTTCCATGGACCTCTGAGTTACAGTGGTACAAAATAATAAGTGTACCTAAAGATATAAGACCATCATATTCTAAAACATGTAAGCAGTTCTCTCTCTAATTATAGCAACACTGTCCAGTGGGTTGCCTGTCACACTTGAAATGTACCTTGCTAACAGATGTCACCCCAATAAGTCTAACAATAAAAATAAATTTAAAAAAAAGGAATGTAGCTACTGATGTGTTGTTAGTGTAAAACATACACTAGATTTAGAAGACTTAATACCAAAACATGTAAATTATGTCATTAATAATTCCTTATATTTGCTACATGTTAGAATGTATTAGGTTGTTAGGTTAAATAAAATATATTGTTAAAATAATTTTACCTGTTTCTTTTTAGTTTTTTAATGCAGTACCTAGGAAATTACTTATGTGGCTCACAATATATTTCTATGGACAGTGCAGAGCTACCACTTCCATATAGTACTGATAAAAACAAAACAAAACAAATCAAACAACAGTGGAGACATGAGTTTCCTCAACTAGGAAGTCTTGGATGGAGTCTGAGCCCTGATATATGGTCTTTATATCACTAAGAAGCTGAGATAGGGAAGGCTATACTTTTCCAGGTAACTAAGACACTAGAAAATCTGTGATTCTACAAAAATTAAGTAAGAGAGCTATGAAATAAAATGTCCATGCTGGAAATGACTAGGGCTTTTAAAAGAACAAGAGAAAGGAGATTCAAAGAACCATGGGAATAGACCTTATGCAGATAGATGTACTAAGATAATCAGTGTGAGGATTCTGGGAGTTCAGATGTAGAAACTAAAGTGAAACATATACTCCAGAATGCATTTGGAATCTTGCTGTAGGCACACATCTACCTAAACCAATCCCAATAGTGAGCTTCCTGCTGTGACATAGTGAGGATTAGCTTGCTCTACATCTCTTCCAATGCTCCTCTTGCATTCCTTCCTATACTACAGAGCTAGAAAGCTAAAGAGTACATTTCCCCAGACTCCATAATATCTTGGTTTCTAGATATGATTTTTGGTTCTATCAATCAAATGCACAAATACTTGAATTTGGAATTGAGTACAAAGGAAAAGAGCAGAGTTGGAGCATTTATGCTGTGGGCTTACTTCTCAAGCTGATAGATGGAGGGGTAGAGTTTCACTTGGACAGGCAACACTCCGATGCTGGCCAGGGGGGCAGGTGCTTGGCAGCCCAGTTTTGCCATGAAGATTTAGAAGTCATTCCTAGAAGCTCAGTCTAATATCTGTCTCTTCAACTTTAAAATGTACACAGAAAGGGTTTCTATCTCATAGGCTCGTTGTGAGGAGTAATGAACTAATGCACAAAAAGGAGTAGTACAATGGTTGGTACCTAGAAAACAATAACTGTTAACTAGTATTAAAATTTTAATGTTAGTTATTAGGATTTGAATTCAGGTTGACCATGAAGGAGGTTTGCATAGTAAGTGAATTTTAGCCAGAGATAAAACTTATTAAGTTTTCTTCTCATGAAGAACCAAGAAAAGCCTCCTAATCTGATGTCCCATGTTGAAGAGAAGTTGGAGAAGCATCTTCTTCTATTAATTCTTGAGAGATGACAATAACTCTCTCAAGCAGGTAAGAGTAAAAGATGTGGACTACAGGAACTTGCCACAAAGCAATATTTTAGGAAGCTAATTACCTGGAACTATTCACAAAAATGTATGCAGCTAGAGGAGCCATAAATAGAAATACCTCCTTCAAAATAATACAGAAAGCAAAATTTTAAAAAAAGTTCTTTGCTGTTTAGTTCTTATACATGGGGAATGTTAAATGAAAGTTGAACTAATTTATTTTCTAAGACTTCATTGCTGACTTCATTTCTAGAGGGCACCATTAATTAATTCTTTAAATGGCTATTGAGCCTCCCATGTGCCAGGCACTGGGAACAAAATGTCAGAAAGCAAACCAGGGGTCTGTAGTTGCAATGGCAAGAGTTGATAGGAGCTGAAATGAGACAGGAATGGAGTCTGAGTGGAAATCATCAATTTGGGAAGACAGTTATCAGGTTGAGTGGGACTCAGTGGCATAATATTCCCCATAATATTCCTTCATTCATGTTTTCCATCAGCTTTCTTCCACATTCTCCTTTGCCCAAGAGAGAGCTACCAATCAATCTAAAAACAATGTTGTGAGCTGCTTGACAAAAGCCAGGAGCAATTTTAATTTTTGAAAATAATCTCCAATTTACAAAAAGGTTACTAGTATCATACAAAGTAATGCATTCCTGAATCATTTGAGAGTAAGTGGCTATTATGACATGCCATCACACTCAAGTACATTCATGCATATTTTCTACAAGGACATTCTGCTACACAGCCACAATGCAACCATCAAAATCAAGAAGTTAAGACTATTGTATTGCCACCAACCTATCCTCGGACCCCATTTGAGTTTCCCCAATTGTTCCAATAATCTGCTCTCATAGGCTCCATTTCTGAATCATGGATTGCATTTAGCTGTCATACATCTTCAGTCTCCTTCCATCTGTAGCAGTTCCCAGACTTTCATGAACTGGGCCCCTTGGAGGATTACAGGAGGCTTCTTTTGTAGCACTATTCCAGTTTTGGTTATGCTGATATTTTGTTGTGATTAAATTAAAAACATCACAAATGTAAAGTTGTGTTCTACTGCAACTTATCGAATGGCAAACAATCTCTATTTGCACCATCATTACTAATGTCAGCTTTTATCACTTGATCAAGGTTGGTGTCTACCAAATTTCTCCACCTTATTCTTTATCCCTTATAATTAATAAGTGGTTTGTGGGGAGGCACTTTTTAAATGATGAAAATATTCCTTCCCTCATCAAAATTTTAAGTTATTCACGATTTATTTAGTATGGACTCATGGTTCCTGATTTTATTCAGTGAGTTATAATCCATTTTTCTCATTATTTTAATTGTTCAAATTGCCTCAGATTTGGTCAGTGGGAGTTCCTTCAATCTGGTTCTGCATACGGTTGAATTTGTCCACATCATTCTTGGAGCAATTTTTACTTTCTGGTGCAAAAAAATGTTCCAGATTTATATTATACTTTCCTGCACCAGCCTGGAATCAGTCATTTATTTCCCCAAGAAGACTTGGGTTCCTTTTGGTTGAAAGTAAGAGTATTGTCATCCGTCAGCTATCAGCCACTTCAGGGCATGCCTTAGCTAGAGACAGCAACCTTGCCCAAGGTCACACCATACCCTGGGCAGCTCAGCTGAGGCAGGTATAAAAGTCTGTCTCAGTAGGCTTCCTAGAAAACCCAAACTGCAAGAAAAGCCCAGATCTTGTTATTAGTTGTACTCAATGATATTGGGGTGTTGCTGCTACCAGGCCCTCTCAGTGGGCCAAGAGGTTGTGTGTGTGTGTGTGTGTGTACACGCGCGCACACATGCACAAACATTTATAAGTATGTTTATCTAGCTGTAGTAGGCTTAAATATGACCCCCTCAAAAGATATCTCCATCGTAAATCCGGAAACTGTGAAAGTTAGGTTATGCAGTTTTGTTTTTGTTTTTTAAGGAGGGGAGCCTTTGTAGATGAATTAATTGAATGTAATTAATTGAATGTAATGTAACCCCTAACCCTAACCCTAACCCTAACCTTAACCCGAGAAGCTGGGGAAGTTATCATGGATTATGCAGGTGGGTTCAATGTAATCAGAAGGATTATGAGAAAAGCAGGAGCATCAAAAGCAGAGAATAAGATACAACAATTGAAGCAGAGTCCCGGGTGATGCAGGGCCACGAACCAAGGAATGCTGGCAGCCTCTATAAGGAGGAAAAAGCAAGAAAATGGATTCTCCCCTTTAGCTTTCAGAGGGATGTAGCCCTGCCAACATTTTTATTTCAGCCCAGTGAGATTGATTTTGGACTTCTGGGCCTCTGGAACAGTGAGAAAATTCATTTCTGTTGTAAGCCACCAAGTTTTTGGTAGTTTGTTACAGCAGCCATAGGACACTAACTTAACATGGAGCCTTCCTCACCCAGCTCAGACTCTGAGACCCCATGTTTGGCCACAACCTCCTCACCCTGTTGGGCTGTAACATCCTCTGGGGAAAAGCACTCCTGGAGAATGACCTTCTCATCCTGCTCAGACTCAGAGACCCCATGCAGGGCTACACCCTGTGTAGATGCTCTCCCCACCTCGTCAGGGTCCCAGCTCCACACGCCCCACACAGGCCGCCTTTCTGCGCAGACGGAACGTGGTGCACGGCACTGCTGCGCAGCTTTCCTCGCCTCACTGCCCTTTTTCGTTACCTTAACCTACCTGGGCTTATACTGCTCAAATACAGTATCAAAACATTTATCACTAATCCTCGAGTTAATATGCTTTTAGGGATCTAAACTAAAACACAATGTTTATTTATTTATTTATTTATATAAAATAAAAATACATATGAAGAAGTGACTGCTTCATAGAATGGGACTACAGTATGGGTAGAGACAGACAGTTTATTAATTTCCTTTATAGGCCTTCTGATATTACTGATTTTAAAAATGATCTTCATGTATTACTTTCATAAAATCAAAATTAAAAACAAAATAGATGATAATTACCATGATATGCATCGAGAATTACTCACATAGCTTATTAAGTTTTCCCTGTAGATCAGAAAAACAAGCTAACAATTATTTTAGTAGTAGTATAATAATGCTGTGACTTAAACCTCTGTATTCATACACATTTTATAGATTTTTTTCTAAAAAAATCCTTTTATAGAAAGTGAAGAAAGATGTCACCCAGATCAATACCTCCTTGTATCCTGCTTAAAGTGCTATGTTCTTGAAATGGCAGCAAGTGCTTTATGGCAGAATAGCAATAAGTCAATCTATAGACTCATCTTAATGAATTATAGAGGAAAGAGAAGCAGCTAAAAAAAGAAACCATTTTATTTTTACATTGACTGTCTTTTGAAAAATGGAACTGAGGGCTGAATTAATGATTTAATTAAACCACTTAATGTTTTATTAAAGTCAAATGGTCTAGTGTTCCTGTGCAACCATCAGCTTATCGATAAAACCTCACATTTGTTTTTGCCAAATAATTCATATTTATTATTAGATGTGCCTGCATTCCAGAGCCTCTAATTGTTTTCAGGAAATCATATATAACCTTATATTCTGAAACCTTTTTATTAGGGGATCACAAAATTCTACTTTAAAAAAAGCAGGTCAGGCTCTGAAGGCATGATTTATTCAGCTTGATTACTACTCGCCATAAGGAGCTCCGTTTCTGCTCTATTCAGCAGAACATCTACTCAACTTTTACAGCAAAGGAGGAACTCAAGGTCACCAGTGCAAAACTCACTTATGGCTGATGTATTCAGCAGGAAGCACTGAAGCACCAGAGAAAAGTTCTCGCTAGAACCTGTTAGTTCGTCTCCTTTCTTTGGAGTATGTCTGCTCTCATCCAAACTCCCCCATTTCTCTATCCAACATAAACTACTGAAAGTAAATGGCAGCTAAGGGAAGAGGAAAGTGGATGAGGAGAGACCGCCAGGATAGTTTACAAATGTGCGCCTTTCTACTTCCATTTGAAGCACTGAGATTAGATGGCAGAGAGGAGAAGCATGCAAACGCAAATCCAAAGAAGGAAAAGTGATCCCACAAGTATGCATTCACTGCCACCCTGACTTTCCCCTTAGGTGGCTCCACTTACACACCTGCACTTATGAGACCTAGGACAGTTAGACCAATAATCAGTTACAGGGGCCATGTCTTCATGCCCAATCCTATTCACATTTCGCTTTTGGGTCTATGTATTGCTAGAGGGGAACTTTCCAGACAAAAGTTGACATTTAATCAGAAAGAAGCATCGGTCCCTGTAACGCTGACGTCTGTGCTCACAGATCAGAGCATCTGTGGGTGGGGCACGTTCCCACACTCTCTTTCCCTGGACTCTCATTTAACAGACAACACAGACACACAGAATGTTTCAATCAAATTTCTGACACGCGTGTTTCAGGTCGACCTAATGTTGTAGACCCATCTTCTCCACACTTCAGCCTGATAGATGTTTATGACACTCATTTGACACAAATTAAAATTTTTAAATTCACAGGCTTCACATTATTTGTTTTAAAAGATACTGACCAACTGACTTGATTGACTTCTAATGTAATTGACTTATTTTGATATACATATTTTTTCTATACACATATATGTATAGGAAAAAATATATATCAAAAGCAAATGAAAATATATACATATACTATTGACTGTCCCACATTACTCTCTTTGTTTATACTCTCTTCACTTTGTCTTCTACTATACCATTTGTCCCCTAGGTGTCTGTTGTCACACTTAATCCTCTGTCCCAAGTGTTTCCATATCCTTCTTCTTGCCCTGATTATGGAATATAAACTATGGATTGGATTCTTTTTCTCATTCTCTTCTTTGCCTATTTTCGCCTAAGAAATACCTGGTAAGAAAATAGATCAGTCTTAACACTGGCATTTTAATACACTAAACATTAAGATATGTTGTGTGTGTGTGTGTGTGTGTGTGTATTCAGTAAATCATCTTTTCCCCTGAAACACAGAAAAAAAAACCCTATATTTCTAGAATTAATCCTTCCCCAGAATTAATAACTTCTAATATTGAATTAATTGCTCCAGTAGTTTTTTTTCTGTGTGTATAATTTTCAATAACACTGCACAAGCAATTTATGCTTGCATTATTTTAAGAAAAGGAGGAAGGGAGGGAGTAAGGGGGTAGGCAGCCTGGGAGAGGGGGAGAAGAAGCGGGGACTAACGTTCTCTTTGACAACCACTGACTTCATATCTCGTCTCTCCTCTTTATTCTCTGCTGCACAGGCAACTCCCCCACACCAGGCAACTAGTAGCATAATATCCATAATTTTTTCAAAATTTTCATACATATGCATCCAGAAATAACACGCTATACATATCCTTCTGCCGCTTGCTTTTTTGCTCAACATTAAGTTTCTGAGCTCCATTTCTGATGATTTATATAGATCTAGGACATTGTCACTCATATCTTCATCAGAAGTCCCCTCACTATTTGCTATGAAAGTAGCACTATTTCTAAGTTTACAGGGACAAGCTCACCCCTTCTATCCACATAGAGTACCTTCATAAATATAGTCACCATCACTGAAAAGCGAAGGTCACTTTGGCAAAGTCATAGAAGAACAACTTTATGCTAAAGTCCTGATTTAAAACAATAAGGAAAAGCTTTGAAAGTTTAAATAATTTTATACTTGAAAAAAGCGCTTCTCCAACTGGCTCTATTCAGGCACTACGAAAGTTCAATCACGAATACTCCCTGGCTTTGCCTCTGAAGTTACCTTTCCTTGGGGCCGGAAATCAGATACATTTCTTTCAACGTGTACTTTCTTCTAAGAGAGTTTAATAAGTGTCAACACGCAAGCCAGCTCCCTTAATATTTCCTTCACTCATGATCTATTTTGGTTGAAGTTTTGCACTCACTGTTCCTGACACATTTCCAGAAAATATGCAAATAAGGCTCATATTCTCCTAAAGCCTTTTTCTCCACTGATGTTCGTTATGTAACATTTCTTCTCCCCACTGCCTTGAAACCTCACTATTCTTTAATTTGATGCTCTCAGAAAAGAGAAAATGTTTTTAAGAAGTTTTCTCTCGCTTTGTTAGTGATTGCTTTAGGAACTGTTTTCCGTAGCCTCTACGTAGTTTTCCACTTACTTTGCTTCTTTAAACTCTCCTTTTAGACACCACTGGTCCTTAACCTCTAGAATTTTTATGAAAGCTCCCAGGAAAGACACACATATGCACAGAGACATTGTGCATATGTGTATCACAAAGATGGTGTTATCTCTCAATACTTACCTGGGCCCCAGGATCAGGTTTAGGTCCCTGAATTATACCCACCCTTTACCAAATGATATTTCCCTTCTGCTGCTGTTTCTGGAACCTCTCACCTGACATAGCCAGCTATGCCCGTTCTCTCCTTCCTACCACTTCCCCAAACTCTTGTAGCCTCAGTCACAAAACAAGATATTTCTGCCCATAAATGCAGGCAAGCTCACTTGGTGCTGTAATTTTAGGAACCATCAAACCTATTCTGTACACCCTAATTAAAAGCAATGCTGCCTTCAGCTATAGGTAGGATAAAAAATGGCATTTGCTGATGAGAAAATGAAGCACAGTGAATGAAAACAGAGCAAATACACCAAATATTGAAAAGTACACCATTTCTGTACAGTTTGACACCTTGGTTGATCCATTTCCCCCCAAATGTTTCATGCCGTTTTTCTATTAGTTCTCCACTTCAAAATGCAACTTTCTATTTCTTCTACAACAGAAACTTGAGTGACCTGAAGGGTAAGGCCTGCAGGTGTTAAAAATTGTCGGTCATGCACACTGCCAAAAACCAGCTCACTCTAGATACTCTGGAGAATTCAGTAGAGAAAACAAAGAAAAATGACCTTCCTGTTTTGGGATGTCGCTTGCTCTATGTATTTCTTCCAGTTCTGCCAAGAATTCAGTGGTGAATGCTAGTGACAACTGAAGTAATACCTGGAGAGCTTTGCCTTAAGCCCTTCAATGACGCATCTTTCTTTCTACCCTCCGTACAATAAAAATAAAATATAGCACTTCTTAATTATTTATATGTATGTTATTCTCCTGAAAAATTGATATTTAAACTGATTTCACTTCAACATGCTTCCGAAGGAAATTCCCCAGTCACCAATTGACTCATACTGAGACAATACAAACTTATTTTAATATCAGCCTAAGTAAAAACATGCTGTGGAAGATCTGTATGTTGCCTAGAATTGTAGGTTATATTCTTATGTCAAAGATACGTAATTTAGGATTTAGAAATTTGTTTTGGATTATCTGCACTTATGTCACTCCCTATCTGCTAATTAGATATTTATTTGATAAATAGTTATATTATCTGATAAACAAGTAATTGGTAACTTAATTGTTCCAAGGTTCTAGACTGTTTTAGTGTTAAAAATAAAAACTGATACATGTGTGTGGAGTCTTGTTTCATGTAATTCTGCCTCTGTGTCAGAGAAAGTGTGGTAAATCTTTGATGGTCTGGATTATGCAGCCCCGCACTAGGGTGAGAATACTGAACCCAACATGTTCGACTCCAAACTGACCACCTTTCAAACACAGTATCTTGTGTAACCCACCATGCTCTCCCCCACTACATAAATCAGCCAGCAAATCTAGTCAGATATTCCTGAACACGTCTATATCTTTCTTATTTTTACTTCAGACCCTCATGGTTTCATGTTTTATTAGATCAGGGGTGTCCAATAATTTGGCTTCCCTGAGCCACATTGGAAGAAGAATTATTATTTTGGGCCACACATAAAATACACTAATGATAGCTGATGAGCTATAAAAAAAAAAGTCCATGCATAATTTTTGTAATGTTTTAAGAAAGTTTACAGATTTGTGTTGGGCTGTGTCCTTTGTCACACGTGGCCTAAAATAGGCTGACCAGATGTACCATTTTAAATGGAACAGAAAACAATGGTACTGTCCGTTTCAAACAGTATGTCTGGTCAGCCCACTGATACCTTGAATTTAGCCCAGTGAGACTAAGCTGACCATATTCTAAAATGCCTATTCTAAAATGCCACTTTTATTTTGTCAGGACCTTCTCCTGAAACCTCTACTCCCCAAGAGTGATAGGCAGCATAACATTTCCCAAAGTTGTCCATGTCAGATATCTGTGATATGTCATGTTATATGACATAAGAGACTTTGCATATGTAATTAAGGCAGGTCTTAAAATAGGGATATTATCCTGGATTATCCTGGTAGGCCCAATCTAATCACATATTTCAAATGGTATTTTAAATTCTCTTAAAAACAGAGAACTTCCTCAGCCCGGAAACAGAAGAAATGCAGCAGAAGAGAAAGAGAGATTAAAAACATGACAAGGACTCAATTCACCATTAGTGGTTCAAAGATGACAAGGAAGAAGCTAAGGGAATGTGTCACCTGACACCCAGTGAGAGAACAGACTTTAGCCCTTATGACCACAAGAAACTCAATTCTGCCAGTAACTTGAATGAGCTTGGGGACAGATTCTCCTCCAAGGCCTCCAGCTAAGAGCCCAGCTCAGCCTTGATTCAGAACAAAGAAACCAGACTTTGGACCTACAGAACCATGACATAATAAATGTGTGCTATTTTAAGCCACTAAGTGTGTGGTCATTTGTTATGACAGCAATAGAAGACTATTGCACCCGAGAGTCAACCCAAACTTTCCTCCTACTCTTCAGGGCACATCCAAGTAGAGGCCTATGCAACTAACCCCAACTAATTCCCCTCCCTCTGCTAAAAAACAACAGTTCTTGGCTTCTGCCAGACTGGGCTCAACTTCATACACAGAGCTGAGCTTACATTCTTTGGAGAAGAAAAAGGAAACAGCAGAGAAATGGCTAAATATTATACATCCAGTGAGTGTGTGGTAGATGCAAAGCTGTGCTCTCCAGAGCCCCTTCAAGAAAGAATGTGCTATCCAGCTGTGGGTAAGTGCAGTCAGCAGGCCACTCCAGCTGTCAGCACTTTCAGGACCCACTTGAGCTGCAGAGAGCCACCTTTCTCAAGGCCGTACCCTTTCCAAGGAAGTTTGCATCTGGTGCTCAGTGGCGAATTGGGGAGGGAGGTGGACAGCAATTTTGGCTCAACACAGGCTACTCAAACACGCATTATTAGCCTCAGAGCTCCCCATAGGACTGGCCAAGGCTTCATCAGGCCCACATTGCAATCTGACTTCGTCCTGTACCCAATTCTGCTCCCTACTTTCATTCACAGAATAATTCCTAGTAAACATCTTGGTCTCAAAACTCTACCTCAGTGTCTACTTCTGAAGCATTCACCCTGTGACAGAGTGGTAAGTTCTGATAAGAAAATAAGGCAGGTTTAAAGTGATAGTGTCTAGGATAGCAAGCCAGACAAATGAGATAGCATAAATATTGTCACGCTACAAAGACTCAGAAAAGTCATAAAAATAACTTTTAAAAATTATGGCTAAGGTCATGTGAAAGTCAGAGATATCCCAAAATATAAGAAAAAGATGAAACTGAAAATCAAAATAATAAGAATGTAAGCTGACATGGTACGGGATATGAGAAGTAGTTGGATCTGGAAATAGGACTTGATGGCTAAGGGATTTTTGCTTTAATTCACACACAGAGGCAGAACAAAAGAACTCAGGCTCATGTGAAGCAATCATTGGAGCTGAGGCCCTACATAAAAGTGGAACCCTAAAAGATCTGCATATTTAGTAGAAGAAAGACTGGAAAAACTCAACCCATCTGCCAATGAAAACTATAAGGAAGTTTGTTCTGCCATGAGTAAGAAAAAGAAATACCCCATAGAAAGCCAAATACCCGAGATTGTACCACACACGCATTTGGGGTTCCACCTGAACTATGAGAATTTCCTATACTTAGTAATATAAGAATTTCCAAGCTGGGAATTAAAGTTAAGTATGTCATGAGCCAAAATATCTCTGGAGAATCAGGCAGCAGCAAATCAGTCTGCCCCAGATTCCCTCAGAAAAAAAACAAAAAAAAAAAAACAAAAAAAAACAATACCAGCCAAAGATGAGCTCACAAGTTATGACACATGTTAGGGAAGTATCCAGGATGAGTGAGAGGCAGACAGAATATATTATAAAATAAGCATAGTGAAAAATAACACAAGAGACTTTTTAAACAGATTTAAAAACTACAAGACTAAAACACAGGAAAAAGGAAACATGACATTTGGAGAAAAAAAAAAAGGCACACACACACACACACACACACAAAGAGAACCCCTAAAATAAAAACTGTAATTAGACTGTAAAAATCAATGGTTAGGTTAAACAGCAAATCTAACAGAACTGAAGAGAGAATTAGCAACATAGAAAATGGATCTGGGAAGATGTGCCCAACACTCCCATGGAGGTGTGCCCTTCAGTCTTCCCTTCCAGATACGCTGTCAAGGAAAGAGCAGGTGACCAAACAGTCCCAGCTGAGTCTCAGCATTCCCCATTTCTTTCCCTCTGAGGCCTAGTCTCAGGGGTATTAGAGCCAGGTCATTGCTGCTCAACACTGAATTCTTCTAACGGGTGACTTTTGATCAGAAACAGCTTACCGAAACCTCTCCAAAACTACACTGCAATCTAAGGTGCTGCCTATCAAATCTTCCTTTTCTTCTCACCTTTTACAGCTGTCAGCCTTGCATGATGGTCTAAAGCAGTGGTTCTCAACCTGTGGGTCGCGACCTCTTTGGGGGTCAAATGACCCTTTCGCAGGGGCGCCTAAGACCATCGGAAAACACATATCAGATATTTACATTACGATCCATAGCAGTAGCAAAATTACGGTTATGAAATAGCAACGAAAACAATGTTATGGGGGTCACCACACCATGAGGAACTGTATTAAAGGGCCGTGGCGTTAGGAAGGCTGAGGACCACTGGAAAGGCTCTCCCTGCCTATTTCTTTATCTTCTCCCTTTTTCTTTGTCTTTTATTTTCTACAATTAATCTCTTGCATAGCTAACCCTGCTTTGGTTTCTGCTTCTTAGACAAGCCAAACTTACACAAAAATGTAACTAAAATAACCAAGCAACATCAGCATTAAATGGAGGAAGAAGTAATCAACATTTAATAGTCCTTTTACTATAAAGGAAAAGAGTTTGTCAGAGATGTTAATTAGACTTATATGTTGTTAAGAACACATGTTTAAATTGTAAGGACAAATTCTTAAGGATTACAAATAGAGTTCATTATTGCAAACCCAGAAAAGAAGAGTAAAAAAAACTTTATTAATCTCATGAACATACAAAAGAAGAAAAAGTAAAGTAAGACAAAAATGAGTAACTAAAAAAATTTTTGATGGCAGAACATCCAAGCAAAGTAATTACAATAAAATTGTCATTTAAATGGAATCTATTATGAGTGTATTAAAAATCAAGTTATATAGAATAACAATAGAACACCTAACTTTAAGGTGCCCCCAAAATAGAAACTGAAATTATGTAGAGATATATTCTAAGAAAATACTTCCTAAAATTGGGTTTGCATTTTTAATACCAGAAAAAAAGTTTTAAGGGTTTTTTGTTGTTTTTTTTTTTAAAAAGCATTACAGGGAAAAGGAGCATTTTATAATTGTAAAAAAAATTTACTGGAAATATCATAGTGCTGACCTTATAAGCATCTCACAACATAGCTTGAAAAATATATAAACAAAAACATGGGGAAAAAGATTTCCAAGAGAAATGCAAAAACACACAATCTTAGTGAGAACATTTTCTACCCCTCTCTTAGGAACTTAGAAATAAAATGAATTGAAGATATAACCGATTTAAATATAACAATTAACAAGAGTAATCTAATAAATATATATATAATCCAGTACTATTATAGAATATATATTCTTTTTAACTACATATGAAACATTTATAAAATTTAATCAAATTTTGCTGAGCGAAACTTTACAACCAAAGCACTGACATAATATAGATCTAATTCTCTGACCATAGTTAGTAGAACTAGATATCAACAAGGATATAACCCCCAAATCTCATACATTTGAAAGTCTTAAAATGTAAGTGTTAAATAATCTGTGATTCAAAAGTTTAAATCACAATGGATATTTGAAAAATATTTAGAATTGAACAGCAATGAAAAAAAAACACTATATATCAGAACTAGTGGGATACAGCTGATGTCATACAGTGAAATTCTCAACCTTAAATTCACGTATTAAAGGAAAATTGAAAACTGAGTTAAACATTCAATCAAAAAGTCAATATAATATTTAAAAAAGTAAACTCCCAAATGTAAAACAACAAAGAGAGAGAATGAATGGGTAGGATGGGAGTAGCTATTTATTTTAGCTACAGTACAGATATATACAAAAAGAAAGAAACCTAAGGTATTAATAAAATATTTTTTAAAATAACAATATACATATTTTGCTTTCTGCTCTGCCATGGAAGGTGTCAGAAAATTAATTGGCTTGGGAGTCTGAAGTTCATAGGCATATATATAGAATGGAAAAATTATGCATCTCTTGGCTTATGAATTTTTCCTCAGGGATAACATCATAAACGCAGCAAGTACTAAAAGGCTAGATCCCTCGAGGAAAAGATGATGACAGACTGTGTGAAGGGAGCTCATACTGAAATTAGAGAGCCTCCTAGTTAGCCCAGTGAGAGTCAGCATCTGTACCTTGTGTCCCACCCCTCACAATACTGCAGCCCTTATGGGAAGAGGTTCACCCTAGTGTCCTACCAGCAGGTGGGACTGCCCCTCCTACTCTCAACACCACAGAGATTTGATGCTACTCCAACGCTTGCGCTCCAAATCTTAAAATACATTTTGCTTATCCCTTTGGCTTCATACCCTGTTAGTTGATTACCCTATCTATGACTCACATTCTGCTAACAAATGATTCCCCCATCAGAGTCGATGCATTGTCACCAATGTAAGTAATCCGCCATCACCCAGACTTTCACGTCCCACTATTCTGTAGCTTCACTAATTGAATCCAACTTTCCACCCTGGCCAACCTTTAGAAAATCTACCAAGGAACTCTCTCTAACATCACCTTATTTTACTTCTCTACCTAGAACTTATCGTCTAACCATTTTCTTGCTTATTTACTTGATTGTTTCTTTCATGTCATCCCCCATGAGAATGTGATCCCCATGAAAGCAGCACCCGTGTTTATTGCCGTATTTAAGCTCAATCCTATACCACTACCCCCATCCAATGGGGTGCTTAGCACACAATGTGGGAAATTAATATATATTTCTGAAGAGATGAATTAAGTAATGAATGAATTTTTCCTTATATGTGTATATCCAGGGAATCTTCTCTCCACATGAAGGCAAAAGGGAACATCATTAACACTAACATCCATTCTTTAGTATACTCCTGTCATTTTAGCATTTGTAAATGACTGTAGAGATCAAGTGCAACCCCCCTCATGTCCATCTTTCTCTGCCACATGAGAATTATGCTCTTGCTATGCTGGCCCCATGCCCAGATTCAAAGGACTATGCCATATCGATTTTTGCGGGGGCAAGATGCCAGCCAAGAACCATTTGAGAAGAATTCCCCACAGTAGGCAGAAAGTGACACCTCACATGCAAGCTTAAACTGCTCTCAGCAGCAAGTGATGCTAAACAGGCTCCATTTGAAACCGCACTGTGGGAGAGCACACCTGGGTATTCTGAAACTTGACATCAGTCGCCAAACTGCTTCTTGTCTAAACCCCAACCCAGGCAAACCTAGGAAATCTACTCACACAGCATGAAACCTATTGAAACTTGTTAATAGCAAAGAGTTTGCAGCCCTTAATTAATCCCTACTACCTTGAAGATTTCTCTTTGGCATTTTCTTACTTCAAAGTTGCCTAAAAGTTCATCTACCAGCAATACTCATGTCATCTTACCCACATTATTTTTGTCTTTTCAGCAAAGGTGTGTAGACCCAAAAATTAAAATGGCAATTGAGAAAACGTGGCCATAGAATGGAAATGTGTCTTAATCAACTAATAATTTTCCTGCCAAATATTCATACTGTGGCAGAAAACACTTAATGAATAACTTGCTAGAAATTGTTAAAGACCAAGTAGGTAAAATTGTCAGAATTCCAGCCAATTCAGCTAATGTGTATTGAGCACCATAAGGCCAGTCAGATCACCTTAAATTTAGCTGCTTCTGCGAAGAAGAAACTCCTCTACCCTTTCCAAGACTAATTTAAGTGCTCCTGCTTATTGTTCTTAAAGCATCGTCTATTGACTCTGCTAATTTTTATGAACTATGGTTTCCTCAATAAAACAAGCTTCTTAAAGATGAGGATCGTGTCAAGCTTTTCCACTGTGACCCTTGGGCTCAGTGCATGACCTGGGATAGAATGGGTGATAAATAAGTGCATTTGGTTGAAGAAATGGATGAATAGATGAAACGACAAAAGGAGTGATGAACAAACCAGAGTGAGCATTATAGAAGACTCGTTAGGTATCCCATTTCACAGTCCCCTCTGATTTTAGGACAGCTGCAGCGGATAGTATGTAAAAACCCCAATTAAACCTCCTCACTGCATTCTACCTCTAACATGATCTGCATGTCTTCCTGCTTTCTGCTCAGGGCCTTTCTCGGTCAGACACTGCAGTTGACCCATTCAGCCCATGCACGCACAGTCCAGATGCAGGGGAGGTAATACCCTTAGGGATCCTCAGCCAGTGAGATGCCAGTAGATGGATGTCTTGTCCTCCTACCATCAGGCAGACAGCTCTCGGAAGCATTCTGTAAATGTCTCATCAAGTCTCAGCAGGATGAAGTCCCTGGTGCCTTCAGCAATGTCCTCAATACTACACCCTTATGGTGGCTTTCACTCTTCTCACTGCTTTAAGTCTATTTCCTGGGGTCACCTCCAAAATAACTGCCTGCACCCAAGTTCTTGTCTCAGGACTCACTTTCATGGAAACCCAAAGAAAAGTGTTATAATAAACCTAATGTGAGAATCTCATCCTGAGAAAGATTTCCAAGAACCTAAGTGATCTAAGACATGACAAGCTCAGAGAACGTATGTGAGAAAGTATCACATCATCTATGGTTCACCATTAACAAAATAATTGAAGAAAAAGCATGAAACACAGTCCCTAGGGCATAGCAAATGCCTGGTAAGTTGTTCCTCCATTCTTTCCTACCTCCTCCCCAGCCCTTCTTCATCGCCTCCTCTACGAGCTGTGTGGGAACCGAAGGACATCAGCCTCCAAGCCACTCTCACCACCTTCTGTATAAATGTTTCCGAAGGTTTCTTACTCTAAAAATGAAGGTTCTTGTTGAGTAACTATATTTACACAGAGATCAAGGAAAGTTGAGATCAATAAAAGTTGTAACAGCTGATGTTTAGTGTAAAAAGAAATACAAGTTATACTCTAGTGCTGGTGTTTGGGTCTTCCACTTTTACAGGGAGTAATATTGGTTAATTAATATTATTGGTTGAGTGAATGAGTACAATTAAGAACTGTATTACATGTACTAAAGTACTGACGGTCTGTGTCAGTCATTCTCGCCTGTACAAAGCTTAATTGCTTAATCCATAAAGTTAAATGTAAATATAATTCCCAGGATAGTCACATACAGTCAACCTTTATAAATCTGAATCTTCAAAATTAGTGTAGACATGGCCACTTCTCCCAGATTACATTTTTATTTTAGGATTTTACCCAAAGTTGTGAGATATCTTAGAATTTCAGGCACTGTGGGTAACCAGATGAAGAGGTTTTGGGGACAGAATGACCTCCAATCAAATCACATAGGTATTCCACGTAAACGCAAGATCTAACCTTATTCTCTAATGAACATTATTGCCCCTTTGAAATGCCAATAGTACCTTTAATAAAATAATGGAAGATACTATAATTTTACTGTCTCTTCAACACAGAGTTAGAAAACCCATGGATTATTCAAGCATCCAAACGTAAAGTGAGCAAACATCATAGATCCTGTAAACATCTAGTGTCTTAGAAAAGAAATCACAACACATGCACAACTCTGATATCACATTTGCAATTCCCAACCACTTTTTCAAACACCTTATTTCTGCAAAGAGAAAAATCATTCCAAGTCTAGGAATTAGTGGTAAGTGAAACTGGCAACATTTGAAATCTTCACATGTCTAATCTTAACACTTTAAGCAAATTAAACTTAGAACAGAAACCCTAAATATATTTTGGATAAAATTTATCTACAGTGGTGGCAAAAATGAATTGCAGTCCTACCACTATCTCTAGCAATACACTCAAAGCTCCCAGTAAGCATATAGCTAAAGAGTGATATTGGGCTTGCTATTCAAATGCAGCTTTAAGAAGAACCCCATATTTTCATCAGCCTCAGTCATCCCTGAAAAGCATAAAATCTGGGTAAAAACAGTGGGCTTGCCATGCAAAAATAACATCAAAACCAACTCTATTATCATTTGTCATTTATTTGTCTAAGTTTTGAAGGTGAGCTGAAAAATACAATAACCATACTTAGCCAACGGTATATTTTGTGATATTATTTTTAGTACTTTATATTCTACTATGATTACATGAGATTCTCCAAGGAGCTCTTTGAATGTTTTCAGAACATTTCTTTAAATTACAGTATAGGATGAATTCTATTGTCAAAATTAACAATTTCATACCATCAAACTTAATGTAAGATTCCAACCAATTTTGTCAAGTGGACATTTCTGTCAGTTAAATACATGCTCTCATCAATTTTAGGCTGCATATTTTTGTACCTTCAGCACTGGTTTTCCTATACCAGCAAGGACACGAAAAAGAAAATAAACTGAAGATTTTTATCTTTCTTGGGTAATCTGCCTAACCAACACCCCATGAGGATTAAACTTGACTTCTGTTCCCCCATTTACAAATTAGGAGAGCCGAGGGTTCAGAGCTATTGAATAGTTTGCTCAAGATCACAGTAACCAAGACAGAACACAAAGGATGAAAATCACTCGCTAATACTTTGTTGTTATTCTGCTGTTGCTGCTGCTCCTGCTGCTACAGAAAAGAGTTAATAGGATCAAACTGTCTCTCGTTCTGCCTCTTCTCGTTGCAATTCGAGGAGGAGCATGTAAGGATGATGCCACGACTAATGTGCACTCCATCTTGTTAGAAGATGCTCTGGGAGTGTACTAGAAAACTTCCTTTGAAAGCAGGAGCTAGCAGTTATGAAAACTAAAAAGAAATAAGATCATTGTCCAAACAGAGAACAGCAAGATCAGGGAGTGAAAACAGACACAGAATTTGTATTACTATAACCTTTGGCGGAAAAAGGTAGAGTATTCCGCAAAGAGCAGGAACAGAGGGTCTGTGTGTGGAGAACAGCAAAGTGGGGGTTCAGAAGCTAGGCACTGCCAGATGGTTTTTAGTTCAAGCCTGTCTGTGAGTTACAATCAAGTAGGGACGAAGAGGAGTAAAAAACATCTTTTCTCTAAATTCTTCAGTACTGCATATTTAGCACAAATCATAATGCAGAGGCTAACGTGAACTCCGGGTTTGAAAAATAAAAATAAGCTTAGTTATCCTGATAATTACTTGTAGGAACAGCTGCTCCAAGAATCAGACTTCCACTAACAATCAAGAGCAACAGTTGCAAACAGTGTCATCTCCCATCAAGGTCAGAAGGAGGGGGAAGGGTGCCGTGAGCAGTATTTGTGAGCAAGAGTCAGAAGTCCCCTCAGGTGACACATCTTCATGGCTTCAGAGTCAGAGACGAACGAACCGCACCAGGAAAGGGGTGTGTTTGTGCTGCTTCGTGAGGCTCCCCACGTGAGAGAAATTATCTTGAAAAACAGGACAATAGTTAAGTGGCCTGAGGACAAGATGAAATGAAACAGCTTTCTTCTGGGATCGTGGATATGGGGAGTAGATACGCTGCAAACTCCTCATTCCCCAAGGCTACAATATGAACAACAACAAGGAACAAACTACAGGCGTGCATGCACTGAGAGGGAGAGCTCTGGGGTCCTGGGGTCGCTGTAAGCAGCTGCACCTGAAAGGGTAACGCTCCTCAGCCCCCGCGGCCTGCCGGGCCGCCTTCTAACTGTTAATTATACGTCACGATTGCACACAGGCAGGGCGCGCACACACACTGCAATGAGGGGGCCGCTACCGTGGACTCACCCTGGAGTTCCTGCAGGTCACCTCAGCCCCTGGGGACACCATGTTGTTTACTGTCTGGTACCTCACACTCCATTTTCTCTGGAGGACTGCGTGGAAACGAGCTTCTCCAAAACGGAAACTCTCTGCCGAGGCTTTCCAGAGGGAAGAAAGCAATTACGTATCTCTGTGTCAGATGGTATGCAGTGACCCGAAAAGGTGTTTATGGTGACAAAATCAAAACTTCCTGACAGTACATCTTAGGCAAGTGGGTCCTGACGTGCTTGCAGGGACTTAATGTATATGTGGCAATGGCTCACAAAGGCAATCGATTCAGAAATGTGGTTTTTAAGTTTCACGGGAAATAGATAGTGAAGCCTTTTCCTGTCATCACTGCAGTTTTGGTGATTGCAAGATGGGTTGGGGAACAAAGACTGAGCAGAAATATCTCTGCACTTCCCCCAAGCCCAGCTGCTTACCCTTGACATCTTGAGACTGGCACTTCAATGAGCTCTTAGCCTCTGAGAGCAGTGCATAAAACACATTTTATTTAAGACCAGAAGCATCTATTTATTAAGCTTGGTCACTAAATTAATCTTCTCTGTGGCCAGCTATGAAGTGAAGTTAATGAGGATGAAGCAGAAGCTGAGCTGGGACATATTTAGCTATAGGCTGTACCTCAGGGCCTCACTCTCTGGCAAAAAAATGAGGACATATCCTTCCTGACATCAAAAAGGCATACGGGACCCTACAGGCAGAGAATTCGGGCAACTTTTACTCCCCCCCACACCCTCTCCCTCTACCTATTACTGATCTGGCAATACGATTGTTCCAACACAACACTTGTGTCCCAGGGCTGCGGTCTTTTCACAAGAGTTGAACTTCCTTTGTAAACCAGTTGAATATTGACTGTATTTATTGTGCCCCTCCCACATCTGAGCACTGTGTCACATGCTGAAGATACAGCGGTGAACAAAGCAAAGTCCCTTCTCGCTAGGCTGACCAGGTGTACCTTTTTAAATGGAACAGAAAATAACGGTCCTGTCCCATTACATATGGTCAGCCCCCTGACACCTTGAATTTAGCCCACTGAGACTAGGCTGACCATACGTACTGTTAAAAAATGGGACAGTACCATTGTTTTCTGTCCCGTTTAAAATGGGACATCTGGTCAACTGGCTTTTCTCAGAGATTTCACAGTGCAGTGGAAACATTGGACAAGAAGACTCAAACAAATACACATGTATTTTCAGGTCATAATAATGCTTTGGTAGTGACTGTGGCATGATTGAAGAACAACCCCAGATGGATGGTCAAGGAAAGCTTCTTTCAGGAAGTGCCATCTCAGCTGAGCCCAACCATGCCCCAGGATGGAGGCCCAAAGACATAGTCCATAGTATAATGCCTAAAGGAGAGATGTCCAGAGACTTAAATCCATCTCTGCATTGATAAATGCTCTTGCATTTTAGCTCCCCGATCACTTAAGGAGATGTACTCATTATTAGAGACACAGCTGTGGAAAGGATTCTAGTTTATTGGGCACTGGAACCCCAAGGAGGCCACGTGACATAATGCACAGAGACACGGTCCAAATTCTCAACCCCGCAGTGGATGTATAATATTGAGCATGTTATTTAACTTCTACAAGCCCCAGTTCTCTCCCTGGGAAGAGTGGGTTGATATAGGGATTAAATTACAGAGCAGGCAGAGTTATATGGCATAGTTTTTGGCTCACAGTAGGTGCTCAACGAGTGTTCACCAGAGGCAATAATTGTGTGGAGGCTGGGGGTGAAGTTCAGCCCTCCGTAGACTTTCAAAAATTTAATTCTCCCTGTGAAATGCATACTTTTGTTATTACCATATTAAAGAAAAGAGAGCAGAAGCCAAGAGGACCTAAACAAATTGCTCCATATGTAAAGCTGGAAGTGAGATCGCTGGTATCCAACCCAGGTTTGACTCCAGAGCCAAGCAATTAGCTCACTTCTCAGCACAACACATGCATACAGGGAGTTTCAAACCCCAAGGCAAGCTTCACCTCCTCAGGTGGCTCCAGAAGCCATCCACCTCAATATTGTACTGTCATCTCATCTTCTTTTGAGAGGATCACAGAAGAAAAGAGGCTCCATTCCATTTGAACCTTCTCTTACCAGGTTTCTTCTCAACTAACATGCCACAAAGCTGAAAGATCTCTTGCATAACTGTATTTATTAAGAAACTAGGCTGGTGTGAGCATAGCTGGGGTGAGATTCCTATTGCTTTATGTGGTTTATCACTTACCAACACACTGTCACAGATTAGGTCCAGTGATAGAAGTGGCCTGTGAGCAGCATACCACTTTGTCACTTATTGCCAAAGAAAAGCTGTCTCCATAGAGATGATGAAAAACCTCATCTGACAAATCGGCAAAGTGCAAAACAGCAAGAGTTTAATGAGACTATGAAAAAAATCCTTCCATTATTCCAGATTCCGTGAAGAATTTACAAGGACTTTGACAGTCAGATACATATTAACAAAAAGGGGAGTGTTGTACACAAGAATTAGTTATTTTAATAATAACAACTCTTATGTGGCTATGAGAGTTGTAGTAATACAAAAATATATATATTAAAATTTTTTTGAAAACTATAAGGTTTTTCATTTATTCAGTCCACAAAAATTTATTCCCACACATCATAGTCCCATCACTGTTTTAAACACTGGGGATACAGTGGTGAACCAAACAAATAAAAGCACACACCATCAAAATAATAACAATAATAAATCCCTACCATTATGAAACTTACTCTATTTGTGCAAATATTAAATATTATACAAATATTAGTCGTTTTTGTTTCTTTAGCTTTAAGGTTGGCTCCTATTTAAATGAGCATATGCTCCTATAAATGGTTATCTGTCAGGTAAACCATACCCATTCACCAGTTTCCTAATGGAAAGGAAAAGGAGCACATAATGTGAAGGCAGCAGGAGCTTGTGCCACATGAAGTGTGGGGAAGGGAGGAAGGAGGAGAATGGTGCCTTTCACAATTTTACCTACTGAAAACACTGGCAACACAAAAGTAATTTCTCTATTACTCTAAGTAAACCACCTGCCACGGCTTTCAAAAAGAAAAAAAAAGTCACATAACACATTTCAAAGTCAGAAACAATGTGTATGGTCTGAATTACTACGCCTTCCATTAGCATGGATAATCAAGAGTTTACTGTGCGTTCAATCAAAGCTAGCCCCGAGCGAATCCTAAAATACAGCAATTACATGGTTGCCTCCCACTCTTGCCTCACATAATGAATCCTGAAGGAGAAAGAGTGTTCAAACAGGCTGAAGCATAATTCTTAGTGCGTGGGTAAATCCGGAAAAAAAAAATACAGCATTTTAAAATAGGTAAGAGAAAGGAGCATGGGTGTGTCCTTCCCTGAAACACCAAGAACAGTCCCTTTTTGGAGGAAGGAAGATGAAGCCAGAATGACAAAATGAGATCTGATTGGTTGGTTACTCTTTACTTCCAAAAGAAGATTCCAGGGGATTGAGACCAGAGATTAATCCAAAATAGTTAGCTGGCCAAAAGAGGAGAAATGTGGGGTGGCGTGAAAGGGGGGTGGCAGGCAGGCTCTGGGGACTGTCAGATCTCTGGGGTAAGGAAAGGCGCCATTACGCTTTCATTTTCCGAAGTGGCCCTCCTCTTATCCCAGTTTCAAAAGCAGCCCCCCTCTATTCACCTTCTCATTAAAACAGCCTCTCCAGAAAAAATGCTGAGACCACACAAAGCAGGACATTCATCACTAGGGCAACCCGTGTACTCAATGAAAGCTGGCAAGCACAAAGGACTCGCTTAGGGCTTTGCAGGGAAGCTGGTTCTCTGCCTCAGACCATATTTCAGATTTAACATTGAACTCAGATAAGAAGCATATTCTATTTTTTTGTACAAGGAGCAGTTATGAAGAATGAAATCATCCTTTTCGTTTAATCTTATTTTTTAAAGCATGCAGCATCTTGGGTAGTATTAAGGACCAATTTTTTTATCTACCAAGACACCAGCAGCAGCAGCAGCTACGTTCCAGCACATTTTACACCATCCCATTTATACCATTTAAATAAAATGTGGCTAATTATCTCCCAGGACGGCCTGGATAAGAAATCTGAAAGGACCATTCAGATATACGTCTTGCCAGCTTTGCCCCTACCTGCCCCCTTCTCCCCCAACACACACACGGCCTTCCACTCTTCCTCCCTATCAAAGACCACACACACACACACACGCACACACACACACGCACACACACACGCACAGCCCTCCTTAGGCCCAGCAGAAGCCCACCCAGTTATAGTTCGAATATAATGTGTGAAATGACACCAGAATCTGGCTACAGCGCTATTCACACATCTGATGGAATTCACTGAAGTTATTTTTGCCTTATATATTTTTTCTTAAGGACTTTGAGATAGTAAAGTTACAAAGAAATCTTCAATCAGTGGAGGCAACGGGCAGACCGTCTCACAGTGAAACCATCATGAACAAATTTTCAGTTAGTGTGCTTAGCTGATCAACCCCACTTTGTTCCTGGGCATACTCACATATTTCTTGCTTTTCTTGGAGAAGGAATAAAACTACTATATTGAGCCAGAATAATAATATTGTATCTCCAGCTTTATTTTAATTTGCTGTTGACAAAGCTTTTTCCCAGTTACTTTTCACAGAAATAACATGTCCTAAGAAATCATCTTTAGCATATTAGAATCTCAAGCAGAAGTTTCACTGTGGACACCTGGGGCAATTTTCTCAGATGTAGGACAGACTTCAGCTGGAGTGTGAAATTGGATCTTTTTTTTTTTTGTCTTTTTTATGTATTCTGAAGAGTGGGGTGAATTGGTATTGTACTCCGGTTTCATAAACTATTCTTTCATTTTGTTTTAATCTATAAAAGCCCCTAAAAATTAAGAAACTTAAAAAGAAACTCAGCTGAAATGCTAGCTAACTCTCACATGTACCAACAAAAAATTAAAGGAAATCAGGAAAATAACTAGATAGAATTACTAACAACCAAAAAAGTATTGAATTCTGAGTCAGATACCAGAGATTGCAAGATTAGTAGGACATAAATTCTCTTCTTGTGATGTTCACTCTAGATAAAAATAAAGAGGACAGAGTATTTATCCATCTGGAAAAAGAAGGTAACCATCTCTGATAATACTTCGTGGCTACCCATCTAAACAAGAGTTGTTTGAACTCCTCAATAAGTTTCAAGAGCCTAAAAGGGGTCCTGAGATCAAAATGTTTGAAAACAGCTATTCTAGGAAGTGAGGAAAGAGACATAGAAACAATGCTGTTGGGAAGTTCGATTACGAAAAAGACAGAAGCTTATTGTTAGAAGGGAACTTGGAGTTCAAAGACTGTGTGTGTGTGTGTGTGTGTGTGTGTGTGTGTGTGTGCGTGCACGTGCACGCGTGTGTAGGTAGCATTTAAACTTGAGCATGTTTAATACTAAGGATAAGAGTCCATTAAAAGAAGGATGTTGTATGGGTGGGGGATGGTGTAGAGAGAATACAATCCCTTAGAAAAAAATAGACGTACTAGTTTTAAATCGGAGAAAGAACCGCCTGTCTTTTAAGCAGGAGAAAAATCAGGAAAGGTTGCTGAGAAAATGTTAGTGGTTAGTTTTGGTGGCAGGGGGTTGAGAAAGCTCTCATCTTTATGGCTCTTGCATGCTCTGTGAATTAGGAGGTGAGGTTATGTGCTGAGGAAGAGGGGAAATGTTGGGAGCAGGGGAGGAGTAGGAGGTTGGAGAGAAGGAAAAATTTTTTAAAGTGTTCCTATAGAGAATGTCAGGGATACAAATATGAAAACCAGGTAGGATTGCCAGGAAGCATTGAAAATCCTGCTGACTCAAGTTGAAGATCATAAATTTATAGTGGTCTGAATCACTGGATTAAAATTTCATTTTTACTTTATTGGAAATTAAATACAGAAAAGTATGTAAAATACTCATATACCTATATATAGTTCTAACTAAACAAATATTTCTGAAGTTAATCAGTACTTTGACCCTCTTATCAAATAATAAGACTGTAGAATGCTTTCACTAAATTTACTCACTCATCATGTCATTAGCGTGATGGATTTTAATATTATGTTTCAACTACATAATACATCATCATTTTATATACTAAGTGTTCATTTATATTTACCCATGTTTTATCACTTTCTTTACTCTCCATCCCTTCTTTGATTTTAGACCTTTGATTTCAGCTTACTTTCCTTTAGTGATGATACGCTGGTACAAAAACTTCCTATTATTGTTTGTCTGAAAATGATCTTATTTCACCTTTATTTTTTAGAGATTTTTCTCCAAGCATAGAACTCTAACTTAGCAGTTGTTTTGTTTCTGTTTTTGTTGTTGTTTTTTTTTTAACAATTTGAAAATACCATTCTACTGACTTCTGGCTTTCATTGCTGGTATTGAGAAGTAAATAGACAACATGTTGCTCCTTTAAAAATATTCTGACATTTTTTTTCTGGCTGCTTTGAATATATTCTCTTTTTCTTTGATGTTATGCAGCTTCATGGTAAAGTATGTAGGTATGGAGTCATATTTATTCTGCTAAAATTTGGTTGGTTTTTGAATCTTTGGATTGGTGTATTTCATCAGTTCTGCAAAATTCTTCATCATCATTTCTCTTCAAATATTGTCTCTGCCTCTATTCTTTCTCTCCTCAAATTAAACATTCTACCTTCCTCCATAACTTAATATCTCCTTTTCTATATTTTTGTGTCTCCATGACTTATTCTGCATATTTTTTCTCATCTATATTTCCATTTGCCTTCCCATTAGTTCTGTGAATAATGTGCTGTTAAATACAGATACCACATTTAATTTAGGTTTTGTTTTTCATTTCTAGAAATTTTACTTGGCTCTTTCTCAAGTCTTTTAGGTCAAGTTTTAGGTTTTTCTGGGTTTGCCACTTAATGTCTTTAAAGAGAGTAAATTTAAATGTTTACTATTTGAATCTAATTTGTGAAGTCTTTGCACATCTATTGCTTCTGCTATTCCTAATATTTGCTCCTCATGATATTCTGTTGCCTTGTATACTTGGTTTTATCTTTGACTATATACTTTTAACGCTCCCTAAAAATTATTTATGAGAATTTGTTGAAGCTTAGCATAAAGTTGCCTATCTCCAAAGAGGATCTGAATTTACTTCTGCCTGGAAACCAAGGGCACTACCAGTGGAGAACCACCTTAAAACAAATTTTTGGCTTAAGGTTATCCTAAACAACCTTAGGATATGTGAAGTCAGTGTGTGAATGTATAGAATGTCTGGCCTGTGGCCACAACTTTTCAAAGGCAACCTTTCGACTAGTTTCTTTGTGATTCATCCTTCCTAGAAAACCTAGCCTTTTGTGATTATGATTTAATGTGAAGGGAGTCTCTTATTAGATTCACCACCTGACCTGGCCCTGGGCCTCAAATGATAATCTTTTTCCCTATGAAGCCACCAGAAACAAGTGAAATTTTTCCAAAATTAGAAAATGCCTTCTGGGCCAAGTGGCTTCAGTGTTCAACTTACTTCTTTGAGTTCTCAGTTTTCCTTAAATTTTGGTCTGGTAATTCTTTAATATCTTTTAAAATTCTTCAATGTTTTAAAAGAGATATTTTAAATATTATATCAGCATTTGTTATTTTCTGCAGGAGAAATTTGTCCAAATAATCTAATCAGCATTGTCAAAGGGGAAATGATGGTATTTCTTCAAGAACATTCATCAACTCAGGTACGGATGCAGAGAAAAATGGACATTTTGTTTCATCCAGGACTGGAATTTTGTCAACTAAGAATAGAAAGGGTATGTAGCAAGTTAACTTAAAGAATTAGTAAAGCAGTGTTTGAAGACTTGAATTAGAAAATATGAGCTGGATAAGGAGAGAAGAAAAAACATGGGAAATATTTGAAATACTGAAAGTAGATGATAAACAGAATAGAGGTCTCAATGAAGCCAAAGAATTGATATACTAGGGACAATTTAGTGAGTGACCTAAACAGACAAAAAATTACAAAAAGAGGAAGGTCTAGGTACATGGTTTCCAAGATGATAAAGTGTACTGTGACCATGGGAGTGGACAGCTGAAACATAGTAGTGTGAAAAGGTTATTTTGAAGATGAGGAATAGATTTTGAAAGCAGGTAAGATGAGGTCAGAACTAGAAATTGAACAAAAGACCACGGGACCAACTCAGAGTCTTCAGTGAATAAATGGGAAAGGTTATTTTAAGGGTAGACTTCAGGAACAGTGGTATACCAGATGTCATTTCCCTCAAGACAGTAGGGAAATTTTCATGAAGGGATAGGGACAGTCACCTGAAATAAATTTAAGAAGTAAAGAGACGTAGATTTTACATCCACTTCTGAGGAGTGTCAGAAGTAGGAGAATTATGACATGGTGGATTTGAAAAATAACCCAACAGAACCTCTTCTACATATGAATTTGTTTTCAGCTTTTTGTTGTGTCATTGTGGATCCCAGTAAAAAATTAAGGTTCAGTTTTTTGTCTTCTAAGATCAAATAAAAAACAAGAAGAGATTTCAGGAAATGTTAGGCAATTTAACATCAAGTGATTAGCTTTATGTAACAATGTCACCCTGGTACATTTAATAAAAATAAAATAATAGAATAAACTAGTTTCATTAATGATCCAGGCACATGTTCTTTGGAGACCTATAGGACAGCTAGTGTGGATAACATGGTTTAGAATAAGTCTCTCTGGCAGTATGGTATGTACTCTGAACAACAAATAAAAACACTCAAAGAATTTCCACAGAAAAGACCCAAGAAACCTGAGCTCAACCATAAGAAACAATCACAAAACTCACAAGTAAGCAAGCATCTTGCGAGCCAATAAAGGTAAAACAGCAGAATCAGACCCACAGTATCTTCATACACTAGAATTAGCAGCATAGAGTTTCAAGTAAGTATGCTAGATACATTTAAAGAAATAAAAGAAGAGATGTGAAATAGGAATAAGATATCCAGGCATATTTGGAAAAAAAAAAAAACAAAGTAGGACTTCTAAATCTAAAAAAAGTTAATAACAAAATTTAAAATTCCATAATAGGTTTAATAGCTGATTAAACACAATTAGGAAATTAATGAATCAGAGAGCTAAAGAATTATCCAGAATAAAGCATGTAGATTGTAAGAGATGGAATATATGAAAGAGAATTAAGATAAATGGAGACTAGTTTTATGTTATAATCTTTCATTCTAATCAGAGTTTTAAGAGCAGAGAACAGATTGGGAAGAGACAATATTCAAAGAGTTTATGGCTAAGAACTGGTGAATGAACAACAAATCTTAAGCGGGAAATAAAAAAATCACACCTAAACCCGTTTTAGCAGCACTGCAGAATACCAAAGAGCAGATTATCTACAAAGAACAACTGCAGAGTTAAGCGGAAAAAAAAAAATCTGTACAGGACCAAATAGTAAATATTTTAGATTGCAAGTTTAAGGGTCTTTGTTGCAACTGTTGAACTCTGCTGTTTAGTGCAACAACATCCATCAATAACACATAAATAAATGACTGGTTGTGTTCCAATAAAACTTTATTTATAAAAACAGGTGGCAAACAGATTTTGTTCCTGAGTCACATTTTGCTGACCTCTGAACTGCAGCATGTCTCTGATGTCTCAACAGCAAAAATAACATTCAAAGAAAAAGCCTTAGAGTGAGATCCAGTCGGTATCTCCTCCTCCCTCTCCAAGGCCATGTTTGCCCATCCAACCTAACCAACCCTGTTCAGCCTGAGAAACTGTCTCTAAGAGAGATCCTGCTTAGGCTATCTCTCACTGGACTTGGAATCGCAGGGCAAGCCTACTAATGAATGGGGTCCAGTGGATATCAGGTTTTGCCAGTTGGAAAACTGCTTCCCACTTACATCCCCACAAAAAGTCACCCAATATCACCAGTAATAAAAAGTTTAACCAGGGAGCTCACAGGAAGCTATCTAGAATCTGCTTTTAATCTCCCCCAACATTCACACTCCTCTCACCTCCAGGCCAAAGAGGAGAAGGCCCGTGGACACATATATAGGCATCACTCATTCATTTTCACAGTGGTTACCAATATTGTATCCAAGAAACTAAATAACAGACCAGTTTCTGGAAAAAAGGATTGTGGCCAGAGATGCAGTGAATAGACTAAATCAGTAATGATGAAAAGCAAATATAATTCTATAAGTGCAACTGTGGATACTATGTGAGGTGGCTCAGTGAGGGAAAAAGTGTTTCTGGAGATGTCCCTGCATGTCAGTACTCAAAATTAGGACCAAGAGGAAATTACAAGGACCACAACAGAAACCTCATCAGGCTGTAGGGGTAAAGCAAAGAGCACTGCTGCGAACATCAGCACACCCTGGCGAGCGCAGTCCAGCAGGGTTCCCAGAAGTTTAGGTTAGCATTAATCATTGCTCCTAATTGCTGTCAGTTAACTCTCCAGAGCCCCCTCCAGGCCAAGCCATCATCCCATGAAACATCTTGTCTTCCCTTATAATGCATTTTCTGTCTTGCCAGTAACAGAATCTGTGGCTTTGGTCTTCTTTTACAGAAACATTGATCAAATCACCCTAAGACCTTTTTG
Source organism: Lyroderma lyra (assembly GCA_004026885.1). Taxonomy (NCBI): domain Eukaryota; kingdom Metazoa; phylum Chordata; class Mammalia; order Chiroptera; family Megadermatidae; genus Lyroderma; species Lyroderma lyra. The sequence goes on along the minus strand of PVJL010005251.1, from coordinate 57,096 downwards.
TGTGTTCTGGGTTACTGGGCAGAATTCCAGAAACAAATGCTTACATTATATCCTCAACTACAATACCTAATTTTCCAAGACTACTCAGAAGTAGATGGTTCTCAGTCATTTCAGGCTTGGCCATTGATAAAGTCACAGTCCACTGGATATCCAGTTCCCTGGTTACTAGGTTACACAGGCCACAAGTAATTTCATAACCTCTAAACCAGTTCCAGCAAAGGCCCTTTATTGCCACAGCATCCTGTGCTCTCTACTGGAAATGTAAACAGAACAAGCTTCTCTTAGTCCACTCCCTGAACATTGCAGGCTGGTTTCCCAACCTTGTAAGTCTCACTGTGACTTGTATTCCCTTCAATCTATCACTGAAGAAACTGCTAAGAGATCCTATGGGAACTGGTGGATCTGGGGGCCTGGCCGCTGTCTGATGCCAATAAGACTTGTCAGAGTTCAGAACTATGTTGGAATTTTAAAGAACTGGGTAAGGGTGATAGAAGGAGCACTGACTCTGGGTGGTGAGCACACAATGCAACACATAGACAATGTAGAATTGTACACCTGGAACCTATGTAATTTTACTAACCAATGTTATCCCAATAAATTTAATATACAAATAAAGAAACTGCTGCCTGTTTCATTCATTGCTCAGAAAAAAATCACACCCTCTTTTCCCTACATGTTTTGGTATTGTGCTACATTTACAAGTTCTTTCTAGTGGCATCCAGAAAACTTTAGAATACAAATAAGAGTAAATACTATGTCAATTATGTAGCTAGTTCGCTTAAATTGACAGTTGGAGAAACTGAGAACTAGTCTATATGATTTGTCCAAGATCAACAGTGTCAGAATCAAGGGCAGTATTCATTCTAGTCATTTCCCTACCACCTGACTCATACATTAACATTTGAACTTTTTTATTTGCCCTATAATTCCAGGATTTTCATATATGTCCTTGTCCTACAAAGGGTGCCAATTACATGCTTTGCCTGCATCTTTACAGAAAAAAATATACATCCTTTTTGAAAAATATCTAGGACTAACAGAAGCTGATAACTGAATATCATGTCAATTTGACTTTCATTTGACCTTGAAGTGTCAGTGTTATTTAATATGAAGATATCAAGATGATAGCACAGCAGATGCTGCCAAAGGAAAATTTTGCGGCAATGAGCTTTTCATGAAATATTGAGGCTCAGCAGAGAACCCACTCCTCTGACAAAAACACTCAGTCACTCTGCCCACTAAATCACAGTGTGCGGGCTGCAGGCACTCTAGGCTCTCTGTTGTCAGCAATGGCATCCGGAATGGGCTTAGCTGGAAAACATCCAACATCAAGAGATGGCCTTTTAATTGCAGATTGTGAGATCATCTGCGTTCCCATAGGTTTGATTCAAAACAAAGATTTTGTTTTTGTAGATTTTTTAAAAATTACATGGTATTCAGGAACTTTATTTGTATGCAGGTAAAAAAAATACCTCACACTGAGCAGGAGAGGAAATGGTGGACTTTCTATTTGTAGCTGCATGAGTGTCAGTCACTTCATGGAAGCACACGGCATTCTCTGTTCTCTATTACAGTCCTACTTGGTCCCCATTCCCCACTCAGGTGGAAAAATCTAACATCACACTGGTACAGGAACACAGTTTATTATTCAGTTGACACCTCTGAACTACCACTCAGTGAAGTCAGTCTCCGTTTAGAGGAAGAAAAGGAAGTCATAGAGATGCTGCAAGTGGGACAACCAGGATGAACTGTGCATAAGGAGTGCAATGGGAAAGACCTCCTGAGGTGCTTTCAGCTTTTGTTGTGTCACCTGACTGGGGCACTCTGTATCAGATGACATTTACTGAGAAGCCAGGCGGGACTAAGGTCACAGTCACTGTTCTGCTGAGGGCCCCAAGGGAAAAAGCTGTTGGCAGGGAGAGGTTCAGGAAATAAGGGCTATGCCCCCTTCCTCTGTGGATACGGAAAGCTAAAGGTTTCTCCATTCAGTGGCACAGAGCGGTGGCTGGGGTAGAATGAGGCATATAGTCCATCTAAAGTTCAAGGACACTCCCTGACAACACCACGGGAACCTTTAGTTTCAGGGACTGCAATGGCCTCACTGTTTTATTTCTGGTACAATGCTCAGTGCTAGCCAGGATTCATTTCTCTCCATTCAGTTCAAGTTGTAGTCACATAATAAAATGCACAGCGACAAGATTTCCTGAGGCTTTCAGGTGCATTCATCTGGAATGTAGCGGGTTGTTACATTTCTAGTTCCAATGGTTAAATGAAGGCACCTATTGCTTCCAGACTCCAGTTGGAATCCTAAGAGATGCTGTCTAGTATTAGTTATTCAGGAGGCTTTTAGGATCATTTCATTCATACATACAACAAAATACTGCTAAAGTACCAACTATGTCCCAGGCATTATGCTCAGCCCTAGTTGATACAAATATAAGTAAGACATAGTCAGTAGTATCTCACAGATGTGTGAGAGAGAGAGGGAGAAGTACACATGTGATACGATATGGTGAGCACAGGCTTCAGAGACTGAGCATCTAACCCAGTCTGATATGGATGAGAAGATTTTAAGAAAGTCTGACCAAAATAAATAAATCAATAAAAATAAATAAATAAATACAAAGGAGGAGAAGAGGATTAAAGGGCAGGCATTGTAGACAAAGAAAAAATATAAGCGGAAGTACAAAAGAACAAAGAAGAATGCTTTGTGCATGTAGTTGCTATGGCCTCAAGACATCAAACGTATGTGCATAACGGGAATGGCAAATGGCCAATAGCTAGGAAGTCAGGTAGAGACCAGGTCAAGGAGAAACTTATATCCTATGTAAAGAACTTTATTCTACAGGCACTGAAAAGCCATTGAAGGCTCTGAGCAGGAGAGGGACATAGTTTGTACTACTGGAAGATCACTTTGGCAACAGTGTGGATAAGAGGGTTCAGGAGATGGTGTGATAGGGAGGGAGAAAAGTTAGGAGCTGGTTTCAAAATCTGAGATAAGTAATGACCCTCCAGATAGCTGACCACCCAGTCTGGAAACCACAGGCATCCCCCTTGTGCACGGTGCACACATAGCATTGAACCCACTATAACAAGTCTACTGTGCAAAGTGGGCAGACTTAACCTGGGAATGTCTTCCGCACTAGCTCGGTACTATGGCTGCTCACTCAATGCAGTGTAATGTTTGATGGAGTAAAGAGTAAATCCTAGGTCCATTACAAAGGGAAGGACATTGTTTCCTTCCTTCTAGTAAGATAAAATCAGACAATTCAGCCTCTCAACGGGAGTGTCTTCTAGCTGTAAGCATTGACAGGCCAGTATGGTTGCCTTGAAGTCCTTCCAAGACTAGAAATTGCTTTCTCTTCATGCCCTAAGGAATGCTGTCCTTCAGACTTCTCAAACTGCAAACCCTAGTCGGTCTTTATCCCCATCCTGCCAAGCAGAACCTGTGCCAAGGCTCTCAGTTCCTCACCGGGACATTGCTGAGGAGAAGATCTTCCTAGGTGGCAGACTCTTCCTTTCTAGGTGACAGTCACTGTCATGTTACCAGTCCCCTTAGATTCCCCTGGTGATGACAAAAAATCTCTTCTCCTTTTCTGTCTTTATTGAAAAAGCTAAGGGAAATAAAATGTTCCTGGGCACATTCTTGTACAGTTTCAGTTCTTTTCTCACTTCTCAACTTTAAAGAAGATCAAGACAACAAAGATCTATACACCGTCTCCTTCCCATTCCCTAGCACGCAACCTCAGTGTCGCTTCCTGGCTGCCGGCATCAGGAAACAGTGGCTGCAACAGGCCACCTGGGCTTTCCCTCTTATGCCACAGTGTCACACAACATTGTAACTGCTGCTGTACTTCCATTTCTTTCCCTACACCAGTGTTCTCAAACTTTTCCCACTGTGTACCCTTTTAAAACCCATTTCTACAAATTGTACCCCTTGTTTTTAAAACAGTTATTTTTAAATAACTGTTCAGTGCCTATATGTAAATTAGTGGAAATGAGAAAATAAGCTAGAAAAGAAAAAGTACTACACTAAAAGTACAAACTACAGATTTAATTTTACAGTATTTGTAACAGTTAAATATTGATAATGATCAAGTATTTAGAAAACCTTCAATTTATTATTAATAATAATATCTATTTGTGTTATCTGAAAAGTCTATAATAGTTCTTATGCAGATCACTAGCCAACTGCAACACTGTTAGTGAGATCATGGAGCTTGCTTTGAAGCACTTAGTTCCTTGAAATCAAGCTCAAAAGATGCAAGATATAGACTTAAATCCAGACTTGCATTAAACTTGTTGCAGTACTGATTTTTTATGAAGGTGTAAGAAGAAAAAGCTCTCTCTATTAGCTCAGTATTAGTGAATGGCAAGAAGTATTTGAGTGCCTTCTCACTGAACTGTTCATATTCCTCACTGATGTCTACCCTGAAGGTAATAAGACACTTTCTTTTGAAAGCAGAATTTAAAGGAGAATCTGTTGAAAGCTCAATTAACTGCTCTTTTTCATTGACTGATAGTTTAGCTTCTTTGAAGAATTCTTCATGGAAGACATCTGCAACCCAGTTGTTTTCTTTTTCATGTTGAGGGAAGTACTTATAAAAGGACACTTTAAGACCTCCCAAGTGGCATACAATATTCTCTTTCACGTTTTGGGATAGGTGCAACTCATTCTCAGATAAGAAGTTGTGTAGAGTTTCAATAACTTGAGGCTGACCTCTTTCAAGACACACTTTCTAAAAGTCCAATTTTTTAATCATTGATTCAATTTTGCCAATGACTTTGAATAGAGTGAGCTGTTTTGAAGTCCCAAATTGAGTTTGTTTATTTCTAGGAAAATATCTGATAAATATGTAAGACTTAGAAGCCAGTCACTGTCATGAAACTTTGGAGCAAGAGGGAAATGATGGTCTTCAAAAAGTACCTGGACTTCATGTCTAAGTTCAAACATCTGTGTAAGTACTTTGCCACGAGACAAAGTACTCTCTGTATGCAAAAGTAATGTGCTATGAATGCTGTTCATTTCTTCACACAGCACTTTAAACAATCTGGAGTTTTGTGGTTGTGACTTAATATAATTTACAGCTTTTACAGCCTCATCAAGAATATCTTTTGTTCACTAGGAAGAGACTTAGATGCAAAACTTTGTCTATGAATGTAGCAGTGACTCCATGGTGCAATGGGAGTTACTTCTTTAATTCAGCCACATAGGCCTGTAAAACAACCTGACATGGGCTTGCCTCCGTCAGTGCACACACCACAACAATTCAACCAGCTAATGTCCTTTTCAATGAAATAACCATTGATGGCATTAAAAATATCTTCCCCTGTGGTACATTCTATCAATTGGTAACAAAGCAATAGGCTTTCCTCAATTTCATTTCCTATCTAGTACCTCTTAATGACAAGCAAAATAGATAAATCAGCAACATCTCCACTTTAATCGACCTTAATGAAAAACAAAATTTACTTTTTCTATTGACTACTCCAGCTTCAACATTGTCAGATATTTCCTGAATTCATCATGACATTGTATAGTTAAAAAAGAGATAGTATTGTATGTTCTCCAAACACACAAAAAATGGTATCCTTAATACAAGGAAAAATTAAATCTTCAGTTATGCTGTGGTTTTTATCACATTTAGTTATGCGATAAACAACACAGTACGAAGCCTAAACTGCATTCTCATTGTCTTTCTTTCCTGATGTCATGTATGAAGTAACAGTTGGACATTTTTCTTTTCTTTCTTTTTTTTTTTTTTTTTTGTATGTGGGTATCGAACCCAGGCTGCAGCGCTGACAGTGCCGGAGCCTTAGCCACTACACCACCAGGGAACTCCTGGACATTTTTCTAAGTGCCAAAAATAATGTATTTCTTTGTTTTTATACATAGGATGTTTAGTTTCTAAATGTTGCATGAGTAGAGAGGGTTTCATGCAACCATTGGCTAATATTTCCCCACACAACACACAAAGGCTTAGAACAGTCATCATCCCCTACAAATGGAAACTCTTCAGAGTATTTCCCTTTTCTTCTGTGTAGTATCTGAGGCACACACCTTCTTACTATCTCCCAGGGTGGGTGTCCTTGTAGCTGTGGACATGTGTTAAGAAGTACTTATCGATGGGTTATAATCCACATCAAGTTTTAGTTTTTAACCATTTGTTTTCAACCATTTATCCATAACTGACATGCTTAAAAATCACTGACAGTAATAACTAAAACTTACTTGAAAAAAATCATGATTAAAGACAATGCATTTACTTTTTACTCAGTCAGTAACTAGACTGATCAAATAGTTTGGCTATGGATGTATTTATATGTTTGAGGAAGTTCTAGAAACGTCACAAATGAATTGTTGTGAATTTGTACATGATGATTGATAGAAGAGCGGTTTGGGGGAAGGGTTCACAGCCATGCCCTCACCAATCACTATTCTCTATTGTGATCTAATTTTGAAGTGTCTCCATTAATGGTAACTCAAACTTAACACTTACTGTCCCATAACTTACGTTTGCATTTTTAAATTTTTATTTTTTTTCTCACCATTACTGATTATTTTTCACACACCCCTGAATGGCCTAGCACGTACCCTGGGGGGTATGCACACTGCCCTTTGGGAATTGATGCGCTAGACTATAAATACCTTGAAGAAACTGTGCTTGTTTCCCCATTGTCCTCAGTCCTAGTAGAGTGTCTGGGAGTCTGTAGTTGTCCAAATTATGTTGGCCAAATAAATACACAATGGCTACCTCTAATCACATGAGCAAATGGCCATATAGTTAGACATGCCCCAAGGCATTCTGGGGGCCACAGCTCTGAGATACCCATGACCTACAGGCTGCAGCTTGCATGAAGAACACTCTGGCCTGAAGGTCAATATTTTTCTTTCCAGGAGAATTGTGATCTTAAGCAGGTGTCTCTGAATAGCAAGTGTTTTTTCAAAAAACTAATCAAAAGAAGAGAAAATTCTGCATGTACTGGAAAGTAAGAATAAAGAAATGTGCACCCACCAATAACAAGGCAGCATGTACACTGGAGAGGTAGCATCCATTGTGATTTTTAAGTGAGAAGACATGGGCTGATGCTGAACAAAAGAGCAAAAGGCAGTTAAGTCTCATGCTCTCTCCTTTCCCTATTAGCATCATTCCCCATCACAGTTCCTGCCGTGGGCTCATGGCACGGGAAAACATTCACAGCATTATGAAACTTGCCCGAGGTCAGAACTGTCAGGTCACGCCAGGCCTGGCGTGAGGCCAAGCATGTGGCCCTGGAAGTAGGGGGACGTTCCCGGCTGTACCCAGACAGACCTGCACGGTGTCCAAAGTGCACAATTAACTTTAGGAATAATTTAGACAACAATTGGCATCAATTCAAATCTAGCATTAAGGGAGATGGACTTCTGAGGAGCTCTGCTGTGCTGGTCCACTCCCGAGTGAAACTGGTGAAAATTTTTTAAAGAAACAAAAAACAAAAAACCACCATTTAAAACCTCTGGAAATGGTCCTTAGAGCAAACAGTTAATGAAACATCTAGTCAAGAAAATCAATGAAAATCTGGTTTAAAAGGATGAGGAACTGTGGAATTTGCTCCCCACTCACATCTCAATGAGATGGATATTCCACTCCAGATGGCTGCAGGCTAGAGCCCAGAGTTCCCTCACCCACCAGCTACTGGTCAGAGGGCTTTCTTCCCTGGAGAAGCAGGACTTCAGCATTTCTCAGCCTGTCCCAGCATCTTGTTGCTGAGACTAAGAACTAGATGAGTGCAGTCAAGAGGTGGGGGCTTCCATCTTCTGCCCAGGCCTCACTTGTGGCACAGAGGCTCTGGCTTGGGTGCACAGGCCAAGAACAAAGAAGCCCTGGTTGCCATTGCCTTGGCTTATGAAGCAGAGGTCCAAGCTGCAAGAAGCAAGCCAGAAGGATCTCAGACTGCTTCCTCTATCCTCCACTGAGCACTGTGCTCCTAGAACAGGGCTGTCACACAGACAGAAGCTTGCTATGGCCCCCACCCCCAGCTCGAGGGACCTGGTTCAGAGATACTTGCTTCTGTTGGAGAATCAGACTATAAAACAGATACCTCCTAATCTCCTCCCAAAGGAATTGACTTTATTTGCAATGAAGCATGGAGAAATTCAAATCTAAGGCTCTCTCAAAAACAGTAGAGGAGGTAGTGAAAGTAACTGAGGGAGTTGTTGATTAATGAAAATACAACCTAGATTGTAGGCTACCTAGTTTGCAGGACGAAGCCTGGAGAGGAGTGATGGAGAGGAGAGACAGCAGGGGGTCAGAACAAATACCAGGCAGGGGCCTCAGAAACTATCCCATCAAAGGAGCAACAATTTGATTGGATTAGTCTGTAGAGCGATTTAGACTCCAGGTTATTGTTGAAAACAATAGAACAATCAGCAGGCAATTAACTGGTGGAGTTTAACAGCTGAGTGAGGTTAGAGAAAGCGTCTAGAGAGCGATACCTAGGCTGACCAGAGGTAATATTTGAAATGGATAGTATTGCTGTTTTCTGTCCAGTTTAAAATAGTACATCTGGTCAGTCCTAAGGTGACTGTGGGCATACATACACAAAGCTGCATCTCTCTGAGAAGCTATAGCAGAGGCTTAACCCTGTGGGGAGGAAATATACTGCCCTAAAATAATCCAGCCAGTTACTAAAATGTAAACAAACAGATAAGAATACTAAGTCCTGGCATGAGAATAGTACCCAGAGTTACCACAATTTTTGTCTACAATTTCCGGTCTCCACCCCCACCCCCACCCCCACCAGAATTATGCAGCATGTAAAATAAGAGGAAAGGATCACTCAAACACAGAAGATGACAGCAGGCAACACAAACTGCCTGACAAAACAACGCGATGGTGCATTCAACAGGAAAAGCTTTCAAAATAGCCATTATAGATATGTTTACAGAACTAAAGGGAAATATGGTTAAAAATGTAAAGGAAGTTTGCAGCAAATACAGGAAATATCAATAAAGAGATAGGATTTATAAAAAAAAAAAATAAAAGAACCAAATGAAAATTCCAAGAATTAAAAAAATAGAATAACTGTCCAAAAATATTTTAAATGTCCAAGACGGGAAAAAAATCTTGAAAGTATCAGGGGAAGAATGACTGTCCTTTACGAGGGAACCCTTATAACATTAATAGCTGACTACAGAAGAAATAATGCAAGCCAGAAGGCAGTGGGAAAAAGTATATTCAGAGTGCTCAAAGAAAAACAAACTCTCCCCATTACAAGAAATACTAAAGAAAGCTCTTCAGACTGAAAGCAAAGGACCTAGGACAATTCAAATACACACACACACACACAGAGAGAGAGAGAGAGAGAGAGAGAGAGAGAGAGAGACTAAAGGTAATTTTATAATTATTTAAAAAATATTTTTAATCTCTTCTTAAAATTTTTTTAAAAATCTTTCCTTGCAGACTCCATTCCAGACATACTAGCCTCCTTACATATCTCAAATACATCAAGCACGTTCCCACCTTGGGACCCCTGTACTTGTTTTCTGAATCAGTCTATACAAAATAGTAAGCCCCCATCACCAACCTGGCTCATGCTAACCCCCAATTACTTTCTCTTTCTCCATAATGCTTGTTATTATCTAACATATTATATATGTACCTGTCTGTTAATTGTCTTTCTTTAATAGAAGATAAGCTTCAAGTGCACAGGATTGGGATTTTTGCTGTTAGAACAGTCGAGATCATAGTATGTGCTAAATAAAAGAGTGTTGAATGAATGAATAAGTGAACCAGGATTCAGCAGCCACAATCAGGTCACTGAATCCTAAGTTTGTGTGAGTCTCTGTATCTATTATGATAACCACTTTGTAAGACTGAAGCCAATGCTTGCATCCATAAAGGTACAATCCCATTGCTACCCTATACCCATTGTTTACAGCTGCCAGTAAAACCTCGCTAATGTAATTATGTTGTTAATTTGATAGGTTTAAGGTATAATTCAATTTTGATGTCTGTGCATTCTTACTGTATTTTGTAAGGGTTTACTGAGTGCCTAGGATATATGTTTACTGTATAGTATTGTGCCATGAGCTTTAGGAGTTAGATATGAGAATAATGTAGATGCTGCCTGATAAAGTTTATAATCTCACTACAATGTCCAGAAAGGACAGCTGGAGATTTAAAAGTCTGCAGAACTTAAAAAAAAAAAAATACAATTATGGTCAAATCAGAGGTAGTGAAGATTATTTCTATAGACACAGACTCTTATCCCCACTCTTAGTGGTAAGCTAGAGCTGGCTTATACCAGCTCATGAAAACCAATTGATTTTTCAAAAAATTTTGCAAGCTACTTGTTACATGACATTATTAAAAATTAAATTATTTAGACTTCAATGAAACTATATTAAAGACAAAGGTAGTAAAATACATAAAATCATTTTCTTATGATTTTATTACATCTTACTATCATTTATGTTCACAAGGTCATTCATGTCTATTATTATTATGGGAATACTATATAATGGTGAGCTACTGAACATCTTTTCCAAACTCCACATTCAGTGACATCTCATTAGAGACCTTAAATCTGCCATGGTGTAGTATTTATACCATGGAAATCAGTAAATTGCTACAAATCAGGGCTTAATTTATTGTTTTGTTGATTGTCAAGAAAGTGATGGAGGATATGTTAGCAGTGTTGATTAAAATTAAAAGTGTGTCATGTCTGCAGCTGTAACATTGTGAAAACTCAAAACGTTCTTCCAGTATTTGAAATATATTACCTGAATCAGCAAAAAAGTAGCTCACATCATTGAGAAATGAATAAAATTCCAAAATACATCTTTGCTATTTCATTTAATTCATGTCATAACATGACATTTATGTCATAATTATACCGCTTGTCATTTGCAATCATAGTTGACAAGGGATACAAATATTTGGCAGAAGTCAATGAGAGCATTCTAAATATATGGAATTCATTATGAAGCGTATAATATCTTTTTTAATTTATAAATAATGCACCATACATTATTTATATCAGAAAAAATAATAACAAACTTATGTACGTACAAATGTTCATACTTTTTTTTAGCAAGCTGGTTGTTAAATGTTTTCAGCACACTACTTCCCACACCACTCCCCTCACCTATATTATACCATGTAAATTAAGTCATTTTGTGTGACATGATCAGAAATATATATTCAGTCTCTGCCCTGAGTTTCTAGCACAGAGCTCCTAAAACCTTTGCAATTTCTTGAAGGATAGGGGTAATAGGAGCATCTTTTGTTATAATATTTGCTCTTCAACCCAAGAGCTTTTAAGATCCTTGGACTCTCTGGAATGACAAGAGTATCTTTTTGTATGCTCATAAGATGACTGGTGTCTGGGGTCCCTAGATAGCTTCAAGGTGGGGGCTGGTCTCCAGAAAAACCAGGTCATGATTACAGGGTAGGAACTTCCAGCTTCCACCCCTTGACCTCTGCGGAGGGAAGAGAGACTGGAGATTGATTTGATCATCAATGGACCATGACTTGATCAATCATGCCTACGTAATGAAGCCTCCACAAAATCTCTAAACAATGGGGTTGGAGACTTTCTAGGTCAGTTCCCACATGCCAGGAAAGTAGCACAACCTCCAGCTCTAAGGGACAATGCTTCTGTGCTTGGGACACATTTGGACCTTGCCCTATGCACGTCTTTATTTGGCTATTCATCTGCATTCTTTATTACATGTATATCCTTTACAACAAAACAATAGTTGTGTTTCCCTTAGTTCTATGAGGTATTATAGCAAATTATTGAATCTGAGGATGGGTTCCATATAGGTTAAGGAACCTATAGACAATTTATAGTTGGTTGGTCAGAAGTACAAGTGACAATATAGTGTCTGAAGTGGAGACAGAATGTGGGACTGAGCCCTTAACCTTTGCAGTCTATGCCAACTCTGAGTAGTTGGTGTCAGAGCAAATTATATCATAGATTATAGAATATGCAGTTGGTGTCTGAAGAGAGCTGGAGAATTTTTTGGTGTGAAAAACAAATACATTTGGTGTCAGAAGGTTTGTGAATAGAGAAGACTTTGTCTTTGCTTTGTAACAAACTTTACACAAAACCTATGTGAGAGATTTTATAATCTATATCTACAAATCTACATAGAATTTTATATAAAAATATATTGCAGGATTATCCACATAGTAAAAGGGTGAATAGTTTGGCATCACATATTTTCTCCCGTGCTACATATGACTAAATTAACTTAAGTGATAGATTAATACATTTGCATATGCTAATAACTCCAATTAGATTTGTAAAAACTTTTTTCTGTGATAAGTTGTAGTAACTACAAAATAAGAAGGTAGTGTATGTTTTTCTTACAATTCACATTTTTATATTCCTGCACTTGAAGTGCATTACCCTAAATAAAGGGATAATCAGCACGGTGTGTGTCAATGTGTAGATCAAGCATCTCTGCCTCTGCTTTATGTCCCTGTAAGGACAATTATCATGAAACACAAAATGAAACAGAACTTACTTACTCTGAAAAGCAATAGAACATGACATTTTAACTCTGACAAGACTTTTCAAACATCTGTTTTGCTTAAAACTCATGAAATATGTCATTATGTTTCAGTTTATATAACTATTATGTCAAAGCTATTTTATTTTTGTATGCTAGGAAAGCATTTGCATTTTTAATTCATTTTAAAATAAAATAACACAAACCATTTTAATTCTAACTTGCAATAATTTAAAATAAAACTAAAAATATTCTGACCTAGTTTATTGTATATGCTTCTTTTTAACTACTTAGATGTGCACTTTGAGGTCCCTTCCTAATAGAACCACATGAGTTGAGCAATCTTTAGACAAAGTTATTCTATCAATACATACCTTGGGAGGCACTCTAAGAAATGAGACTACAGGAATCAATCCTCCCTTATTACCTATACTGCTTGTCTGGGCTCAGTGACTCACTGGCCAGACATTCTGTCCACACTGGTTCATAATAATTATCAATTGTCTGGCTGATTCAGTCCAATAGGTTGACTGGCTTGAGTGTGCGCAGCTGGCATGAATTTTCTCAAAGAAAATTTTCTGGTTAAATTTTCCAAAAATTAGAAGGCATTTTCCTGGAAAGCATTGTATGTCTGGAGTTTATTTCCTCTAACATTTTGACAAAGCCCGTGTCTACTAGACTTCTGGGCATCCAGTACACAGTATCTTTCCAGGTTCTCTTTGTCTCTACAATGTATTACAGAGATGGACTTGGCCCTGGAATATCTCTTCATCTGCATCTCCATGATGACAATCAGCAGAAAAAGGAGCAATTAAGTCAATTGGCTGATTGCTTTCTTTACATAACCCCAACATTTTTGGAAGATTTTCTTCCTCCTGACTTGGATGTTGTTTGGAGACGATGTCAGTAAGAGTTTATTAAATGTGAGATTGAGAACTATAGAAGTGATTAGCTTTAATATGATTATGAAAGTCTAGCTAAATTGAACAAAACACTACAAACAGTATATAAATAGAACTAAAACTAAAATAAATACTATAGGCCTTGTCATGAGAAGGAGAAAGACCAGAAGATTGAAGACACAATTTTTCTTTCAGTCTTCCAAGTGACATCTTTTGAAAAGATCTCCCTGCTCATCTTTCATGGTGACTGACTGTCAAGATAATGGTCTAGTAAGAGAATTACCAACTTCATCGGCTCACTCTAGGCACCAAAATCTTGTCTTCACTCATAGGTGTCCAACTGGCTTGAGCAAATATTGTTAATCTGAAAACAATTTTTAATGTGTGTCTTTAAAAAGAAAAAGAAAATGGTTAGCTGAGAAAAAATGAACTTCACCCAGGAATAATAAAACCCTTACTATAGGTTACATATAATAATATAATAATAATAATAATAATAATAGCTATGATGATTAATTTTATATGTCAACTTGGCTGGGCCATAGAGGACACAGATATATGGTCAAACATTATAATGGGTGCTTTTGGAGGGTGTTTTTGAATGAGATTATCATTTAAACCAGTAATCTGAGTAAAGCAGATTGCCCTTCCTATTGCAGGTGGGGCTCACCCAATCAGTTGAAGCCCTGAATAGACCAAAAAGATGACCCTTTCCTGAGTCAAAAAAAATTCTCTTGCCTGAGGGTCTTCCAATTAGACTATCAGCTTTTCCTTGTTCTACAGTAGCTTCTGGCCTTTGGACTTGAACTGCATATTCAGGCCCGCCAACCTCCATAACTGCACTAACCAATTCCTGATATTAAACCTCTCTCTCTCTCTCTCTCTCTTTCTGCTTCTCTCTGGTGAACGCTGATTAATACAATGGCTATAATATACTGAACACTTACTGTGTGTCCACTACTATTCTAAGGTCATTATCTTTACCATTTTATTTCATCTTTACATGAGTTGAGTTTCACTCCTTATGCCCATTTTATACATGGTGAAACTGATTCAAAACAGGTATATGACATTATAGCATCAGTGAAGTAAGTAATAGAGCTAGAGCCTGAAGGAAAATGCATTGCTCTCAGTGTTTTTATTTGTATGTATTTATTATTATCCTATCTTTCATTGTGGAAAAATTATCAGTGCTCACCAAAACTCCATGGACTCCTTTATGTTTCCCAGCTTTCATTTCAGTAAAATTGGGCTGTGTGAATAGTGCTGCTCAGTGAAATATGTCTGGATGTAACATGTGAACTTATGGAGCAGGCAATTAAGAGCTGATGTGCCACCTTCATTTTTCTTCCCCTGCCTGATCAACCCCAGGGGACCTTTGTTCCAGCTGGCACAGTTACAGGATGAAAGCAGTCCAGGTTGCAGAGTCATCTTTTGGATGAGAGCCACACAGGAAAGTCATCTAAGCCACATCAAACTTTGAGTATGAAATAAACTTATTGGATCAAGCCACCGATACTTTGGTTTTTTGTTACCATAGCATATGTAACACTTATTAAACTCCAATTTGTGCCAGTATAAAATATCAAAAGTAATAAGCAACTGAAACATAATCATGAATTTATATAGATAATGTAGCATAGCAGGCTACCTAATTCAAATCCCAATTCTGCTAATATTAGAGTGTAGACAAGTGACTGAGCTTGAGTGAGCTGCTTAACCACTATGAGTTTCTCATGTGTGAAACACAGGTTATTATAACATAATAGGGTGGTTGTGATGATCAGATGAGTAAATACAGGCATACCAAGGAGATATTGTAGGTTCAGTTCCAGACCACCACAATAAAACAAGTATCATAATAAAGTAAGCCTTAGTCTTTTTGCAGGTGGAAGGTCTTGCCTTCAATTTGTAAAAAAAAGCAACATCTTTGAAGCATAATAAAATAAATTATAATAAAATGGGGCATACCTGTGTACTTAAAGCTATATATTGGCATATATTAAAAGTATAAAATATGAGCTATGTACATAAACAATAATTTATGTATACCAATGTAAAATAAGTTTTTACTATTATTCACTCAAGTTTCATAAACAAAACAACAAGCATGTTTAACAAAGTCATACAGCCAACATTAAAGTAGATTTTGCGAATACAAAGATGAATGAAACATGTTTCTACTTTATAGAGTTCACAACTTATTAGAAGAGCCATGTGATTAAAGTTAAAATTCAATAAGCACCATAAAGAATGATTTTCTGGGTTTCACAACTGTGTCTTGTTAAAAATATATTTCATTTCCAGTACCTTCTGGAATGCAATTTGAGAACTTTTGGCATGAGCAACCCAGCCGATACTACAGATGTGGTGGAAAGAACAGTAGTCTCACAATTCACATCTTGGCTTCAGTTTCTCCTCTCTCCAAACTATTCTGTAGGGTTGTCTCATAGAACATAGATCTGATTATATCATTCTGCTACTACTTGAAAATCTTTGATATATCTCCATTCCCTATAGAATAAAGTATTGTAAAGTAGCAAGACTCACCTGCAGCCCCAAATATCTGCAACTAACATCCTGTCATATAGAAGGAGAATGGGTGAGATGTTGCATAAAGAGAACTGGACTGGAAACCCTGAAGACAGGTCTAAATTCTGCCTCTACTTGTCTTTGTAACCTTGGATGGGTGAGATACAATTTCTCTAGATCTCAGTTTCCCCATCTATATAAAGGAGATGTTGTTGTTTTTTATATTTAACAAGGTTGCTAAGAGAGTCAGAGGACATCATAAGTATGAAAGTGATTTATGATTTATAACTATAAAGCACTATATGTGTGTGTGCATGTGTATGTATGTATGTGTGTGTGTGTGTGTGTGTGTGTGTATCTGGAAAAAAAATCCAGCCATAAATGCCTCTATTTTTCATATAACATGGTTGGATACTTTTCAAATAGCCCTCATATAACTTACATGTCTATCTATATAACACAATACTTCTAAAACTTTAGTGTAAGAAAAATACTCCTCTGGAAATGTTGTTAAATACATATTCACCTGAGTGACTTCCCTAAAGATCTCAGTTGAACAAGTGCAGGGTAGAGACAGGTAATCCCATCTTTTGCCAAACAATACAAGTGAAGAGATGCAGGTGGTCCTTGGGCCATCTGTGAAAAATGCTGATGTAAAGTGTCATAAATTTCAGAAGGAAGAGTTCTAACCAACATAAATATTGGTCAAACCAACAAAAGTATAATTTCCTCAATATCTAGTTTCATATTTTTTAGCCTCTTTCTAAAAATAGAAGTTGTTGTCAGACTACTAGCAAACTGAAAATTGATATATTTATTGAGAGAGTCAGAAACATTTATTGAGAGGCCCAGAAAGTTTCATAGGTTTTCATCTCATTTTATGCCTTGGAAAAAAATTAAAATCTATAGCTTGAATTCCAATTTAAAAGACTGAGATTCAGATGTTGTGGAAACCAAGTTCAAATCTGTGGTACCCATCTGGAATGGGATTTGAGAACTTTTAAAGCCTGAGTATAACCCATAGACTTTTCATTTCTCATGGCTGTCTCCTAGATGGAGCCAGAATTGGCCAGAAGCCAGACTTTGTGCAAGCTCTTGAGGTGTAAAGGTGGCTATTATCAGTCCTGATGAGCCTCAACTCACAAATCAATATTTTTCCATTACCAATTCTGCCTCTAGCGATTGTTGTGTCTGAAACATTGAAAATATTACCTTGATTGTAGTTATTCGTCTTATCCATATTGACCATGTGACCCAAGGCAGCTCATATACAGTGGAATGAAGCTGTCCCTACTGGAGCTGCCCAGATCAGAGATTAGGAGAATAACGGTGATAATACTTGAGATCGCTTTCCTTAGTAGAAATTCCAGATAAAGCTCCATTCTATCTCAATAGTGAGAAATGTAAATAAGGACCTGAACTTGTAGACACACGCACACGCGTGCACACACACACACACATATTGCTTAAAAGCATTCAGTGAAAGCTCTTCGGCGAAGATAAAATTAAGCAATCTAAAGGTCTTACGTTTTGCCTCCCAATTAGCTTCTTCTTTGTTTTGTTTTTAACTACTAATAAAATAAGTTAGAAAGGATCATATAATTTTCTGACCAAAGCACATAGAAGTTTTAGTTTAAAAAAAAAAGAACCTACTTCCCAAACCTAATTTGTCTTAATATTGTAATTAATAGGTAAAGTGTTCTAAAATGCAGAGGTGCATGATGATATGAAAAAATCATTTTTATATATAAAAATAATAAAGCCAAGATAGTTTTAAGTTAAAAAAAAAACCTTTGCTTTATGGCAGGGAAGCATTCATATTTTTATTTACTCTTTGTAAATCCACTTGAAGCTAAGTGGTTACAGTGCATTAACAGAAAAACTTTCAGGAAATGAAGCAAAGTAATAAAAAAGAAAATACAAAAAAATATTTTAAATATAGAAAAAACTCATGTACTCCATCCTATAACCCACTATCCACAGATTAAAAAAAAAACAACAACTGTAACAGATGTGCAACTGAATCTGAGAGAAATTTTTACTTGTGCTAATCTGAGCTAACAGCTGTTATTAGGGCTGACTCTGTAATACTTCTGTCATCGCTTCTAAAAACCATCTTTTCAAATGTGGAAGGAGGAATTTGCAAATATGAGAGAGAAACTTTAGGAGTATAAATTTGGGTGTTATCAGTCCTGAAGTTTATCACCTTTTAAACTCACAATCAATACTTTTTTATTATCAGCTCTGCCTCCAGACATTTTTATATGGAAACTTTGAAAATATCACTACTATTGCAGTTATTTCTCTTCACGATATTGACCACATTTTTTAAGACACTCATATAGAATTTTGATATTCTTGTACTGCAGACAAACTTCAAATGAATATCTCAACACATAATTGTTCTGGTGACTCAATCAAAGGGCACTATGATATAGTGATAAATAAATAGCACAAGCTTTACCATCAAATGGCCCAGATTAAACATCACCCTTACCACCATGAAATCCTAGACAAATTATTTAAGCTCTTTGAGCCTCTATTTCCTTCTCTGCCAAATGAGAATAGCAATAGCATCTACCAATGTCAAGAATATTTTGAGGATTAAATTTTATACATATGTATAGTGTGCATATATGTACACACATGTATAGGAAGTGTAGGTATGAACATGTGCATGTGCATTTATGTGTGGCTTAGAGCTATGCCTATGACATCATACACATTCTTTAAGTTTTAGATGCTGTTGTTGATATTATTTATTATTGGTATCATTACAAAGCTACTATACAACCTAACCTCCAGATCAGACTGATTAATTAAAAATCTGTGTCTCTATAAAACTTAACTCAGGAGAAAAGTCTAAATAAATTTTTTATCACTGAGGACTTCTTAAAAGAAGTTAAATTTACAAAATGGACTGCCTGTTGGGTTTGTGTACACACATGGAGAATATGACCATGGGTCATCTCAAAGCTGTTTTATCAAATTAAGTTCTCAGTCACAAATCAGTTAGAAGACATAAAAGATTACTACAATTTCATATCCAATTTGTGGCAACCAGGGGGATTTAGTTGAGTTAATTACTTTAATGACATATTTCAATTTGTGCTTATCCAGTAGTGAAGCATAAAATAGGATTTGTTTTCCTGCACTGTTTAGGTGAGGGTTCCACTGAGACTGGGGCCCAGTTTTTTATCTCTGAGTTGACTTGATGGTTAGCATGAGGGAGTGAGATGTTGTTTTCTAAGGGAAAGAAAGTGTGTTTTTAACCATTTTTTCTAGAAACCAAAGAGCCATATTCTTTTGCCAGTAATAATGTAATTTCATTTTTGTCTTCACTAACAAAAATATATAGTTTGTATACAAAGATTGTTCCAGGATCATTTTTTTCCGTTTCTTATATATAAAAAATATATATGTTGCAATTCTTCTTTTTCTGACATTCTCTCTTCCAAATAGTTCTTCCAACTCTGTTCTTTTTCATGTCAGACATTGATTTTTTTTCAGCATTTAATGGAGTGAAAATTAAAAGGACCACATTGTAAAAAGAAAGAAAGAAAGAAAAGGAAAGAAAAGAAAAGAAAAAAGAAAAGAAAAGGGAAGGGAAGGGAAGGAAAGGAAAGGAAAGGAAAGGAAAGAAAAGAAAAGAAAAGAAAAGAAACGAAAAGAAGCCCTCACCTTTTAGTTTCTTATTCTAATAAAATATATTTTCAGACACCAACTATCCAAGTGTGTCAGCTCTAGCTTTGGAAGAAATAGGGGTTTTCATTATCTTTTTCTAAGTCCACAGGGGAAAGACTAAGTGTGAGATTTTACAGAGACTACCAATTATGTGACTTCTTGTATTGCTTTTTACATTTTTCAGAAACTCAATGGTAAATTTTTCCAACTAAATATTTCGAAGTTGGAGACCATATCTTTAAATTGAGCATAGCCTGAGGCTAAAATCCTAACCCTGGCTCTTGATTTGCCTTGTCATTTTAGTATCTCAACGATGCATTAGTTTTAGTTGATTAACAAAAAGCAACTGAAATGCACAGGATAATACAATAATAAGGCAACTGATAACATTCTTCCTGCCAGATAAACATGCTTCACTGAAGGCTTAACTGTCACATACCTACAGTTTCAGCTGTTTGAGAGTTTTGATAATAGCCTGAAATGTCAAAATTCAGCTGCCAACGCAAGGCTGCCAGTTTTTAAAATGCTTTATGGAGTGTTAGTCCCTTAGGGCTTAAATTCCAAGGAGCAACTGAGCGGCCCTACAACCTGACAGCTTATCCTAGTTCCAGGAGAGCCTTGCATCTGTGCAAATCTAGGAAATGTAACTGCAGCTCTAAAATGAGGAGCTACGATTGGAGCACAATCTCTCAGAAAATAGCACAGAAGCCATTTGGGTGCTAGATATTTAAAGGACTTTTGAGATCTCTGGAAATGAAGCTCACTTCAGCTACACTAGTTGGATCACAGCTGGGCAGAAAGCACTTAGGCACTGCTTTGGCCAAGATTCTCAAGGTAGAAGATGATATCCTGGGACCACCTTTTCCTCTGCTGGGTGACCCTGCTAAGTAGAAGCGATTTCCCCAATTACAACTGCAATTTCTCATCAAGCATTACATAACCCATATCATTTTATCTTCCTAAAATAAATTATTCACGTCGTTTGGGAATTGATCTGGAGCTGCAGGTCAAATGCCCCATTTGCTGCTAAATTACTGTTAACGTTTTCTCTTTTTCTCTGATTTATTAGTTGTTTACACACAATATTGCTTAGATATAACACATTTTCCTCAGTGCGGTTTTTCTGTGAAAAAACAAATCTTTATTTTTTATTGACTTGTCAAGGTCAAATTAAGGATTATCAATGGCCCTGAATAAAAGTAGAGTACCATCCTCAAAAAAATTAACATCGTATCCAAAAAATTCCTCATCTGATACTATCCTATCAGTCTTAACTACATAAAACAGCTCTTCTATGAAGACAACGTAGTATGACAGAATGTAGTCTAACTGTGGGGTTCATACCCCCAGGTCTTTTATCTCTTAGCTGTGTGACAAGAGGCAAGTTATATCCTTCTCTTAGCCTGACTGGTTTCATCTTTAACATGAACATACTGTTAGCACCACTTTGGAGAACCATTGTGAAAATAAAATTAAGTAATACATATAGAGTGTTTATACCACTGCCAAACATTTAGTAAATGCTTGTAAATATTAACTATTATTTCTTACATATTTAAATTGCCACATTATCCTGATTTGATCTTTTTAGAAATTCATTATTTTTAAAATATGATAAAGACAGTGAGTCAGCAAATAGTTCAATTCTGTTACTTCTAGAATGTGTCACTATTCTAGCCATGAACTCTAATTATTAATCTACCAAAGATTAGTAAACTAGATGTCCATGCACGTACCTAGGACAGGGAGAAATTGCCTGCTTACTAGAGGAAGCATCTGTATAAATCCTGAGTCCCAGTTCTTATCTACTCAACTCCACATCCTCTGAGGGCCAGCCCAAGTATCCTATCTCAAGGTGTCACTCTGTCGTATCACCTTGTTTATTTCCTTCATAGATGCATAATTATCTGAATTTACTACTTTAAAATTCTTATTTGTTTACTTCTTTATTTGCTGATTCCCACATATATTTTTGACACATTTCTACTTCTACTTCTTTTCCATCCACAAAATTCATGGCAAAACATTCTTAGTGCCCATTTACCTGTCAGCACTTGGCACAAAGGGAGAAATTCTTGCAAGGTACTTTTGCAGTATTCTCCTGCTGCCCATGTCAAGCATCAGTGGTCATATGTGTAGCTCTGATTATAGGAACCAGAACTGTAACAGTTGCCAAACATCCCTGTTAAATGCCAAATCTGTGTACCATCACTATACAGATGGAAAGATGGTTGTAAACATGGTTATTTTAGCTCTTGTCCCTAGTTCTCAGAATATTATTCTAGAAATAAAAATATACACTCTAAAATGAAACTATATTATTCTGATATTCAACTGGGTCATTTATTATTAATTAATGAACTAAAGTTAAAGACAAAAGAGTAAATATTGCCCTGTTAAATGTGAGGATTTCTAAATGTACTAGTCTCAATTTAAGATATTTTGTGATTGCTCTGTATCCACACGGGACTTATATTTTCCATCTGCTATAGGCTTGCTTCCTTTTATATGATACTAAGGGATAGCATAAAAAATAATGTTTGGCCTTGGATTCAGACACACCATTATTCCATGGCAACAATGACAACCAAAGTGAGATCTAGTTTATTGGTCTGCAAAGAGCATTTTCATATTGAATACAGAAATTATTGAGGCACTAATATATTTGGTTAGATTTCATTTGCAAGAGACCAAATTTAGGAAATATTTCTACAAGCATAACTTTCCATGTGGGTTTGACAAAGGTCACTTAGTGGTGTTTAGTTGGCAGAGAAAGATGCAAATGGGCCCACTCACATAACGGATGCCTTGACAAAGGTCTCTGAAAGAGGACAGAACACCTACACATGGCCTCTCCAGAATGGCAGTCTCAGGGGAGTAGCCTTCTTATGTCACACCTCAAGGCTCCTAGAGGCAGTATGCCAAGAGACAGGAGTGGAAGGTGCCAGTATCTTAAGGCTTGAAGCCCAGGACAGCATCCTTTCAGCATTATTACATTGGTCAAAGCAGACAGTGAGCCTTTCCATATTGAAAGGAAGGAGACATTGACATTAGGTCCCCACCTCTCAGTGAGAAAAATGTCAGAGACTTTGTGGCTGTTGCTAATCTCCATACAATCTTTTCACAGTTTAACAAACAACTATATAGTCTCCACGAGTGAATCAGTGAAATGTGCTTCTTTTACCATTTAGTTACATATCTTATTAAAAATTAAAAATATGCCTATGATGAAACACACATTTGAAACTTAAAATTAAATAGAAAACATGATGATATAAGTTACTTTTCTGTCAATAAATAGAAATTAAAATGTTAAGAAGATTTGTTTTTATTAGTGTTCTGAACTGAATTATATCCTCCCCAAATTCCTATGTTAAGCCTAAATTTCAGTACCTCAACATGTGAGTACTTTTGCAGATAGGATCTTTCAAGATGTAATGAAGTTAAAGTGGCATCATTAGGGTGGGTCCCGATCCAATATAACACATGTCCTTATAAGAAGAAGAGATAAGGACAGAGACACACATAGAGGGAAGACTATGTGAAGACAAAGGGAGAAGATGGCCATCAAGTCAAGGAAAGAGACTCAAAAGAAACCAACCCTGCCACCAACACCTTGACCTTAGACTTCTAGTCTCCATCGTTTTGAGAAAATACATTTCTATCGTTTAAACCATCTAGTCTGTGGTGCTTTCTTATGGCAGTCCTATCAAACTAATACAGTGATTTTGGCTTTAGTTAATGCACTAGTAAATTTCACCATTGCTTTTTTGTTCAGCTACTGAAGCAGATACACTGTTGTTCCATAGGATACTATAGGTTTCCATTAATTTTCATTTCACATGTAGCAGTAAGAATTGTCAAAAACAAGAGTAATAAACAATTTACTTCAGAAATATTTGAACTCAAACACTAACATTTAGAAAAAAACTATCAACAAATTTGCATATGGTTTACTTGTTTGCTTCCCTTTTTAATCATTAAATAAAACTCATCATTTTGCTAATTATTTTCATAGGTCACTTTTCAATTTCTTTAGCATTTGCTATGATTTTTTCATAATGGATTTTCGAGTTTATTTTAATTAATTGAGTTGGAACAAAAAATTCTAAATAAAGGAGCACTTCTGTTTATCCCTTGAAAGTTAAGGTGTAGCGAGAAACTAATCTCTCTCTCAATTCTTTCCTCCAGTACCCCCAGCTTCCACCCTCTCTGTTTTCCTCTTATTTTTCTAGTTACTTGTTTTCAGAAAACTGTTTTGCATACTCCTCTTCCAATGACCATCTTTTAAAAGTCAGTGTGCCCCATAAATCTGTAATTGGACTATTTTTTCTTTACAAATACTCCCTGAATGATCTCATTAATCCTCAGTTTTAGCTCTCCTCTCTGTGTCAAAGACTCCAAAATATTTATTTCCAGCTCAGCTATTTCCATGTTCTCCAGACACACATATCCAAATGCCAACTAGAATCTCCATTTGAATGTTCTATTGGCCCCTCAAAGTCAACAAGTCCCAAGAGTTATTCATCATCAGTCTCCGAAGGCCTGCTTCTCCAGCTTGTTCATTGATATTGTGAATGATCAGTCACACAACCAGTAGCCCAAGCAGAAAGGCTGAAATTATTCCTGACCCCTTCCTTTTTTCACCTGCCATGTACAATCAGTCTTCAGAATGTAAACTCTCCTCCTTCTTAATATCTTTTAGATCTATTTATTTTTTAAATATATTCCTGCTCATAGTGCCTACATTCTGGCTCTTATAGTTTATTTTCTAACCTGTTGTAACTGCCTCTGAAGAGATCCCTTCCCTCGGCTTTGCCCTGCTCCTAATTCGTCCTTTGCACTGTCACCAAAGCACTCATTCTAAAGGGAAAAGCAGATCAATCCCCCTGCTTGTTTAGAACGTTTCCATGGTGCCACATGGAACCACACCCACTTCTGCGTAATCCAAGTTTCTGAACATGGCATTAAAGGAACATCAACATTTAGTTTCTGTTTGTTTTCTTGAATAACTCAACTCCTTATTTCAAAACACACTTGAAATATCACTTCACCCAGCATACTTCCTTATCTCTTTCCTACTCTAACTTTTCAACTCACTCCAATTTTTGTCCTTCATTGCCTTGTGCCTACCTCCACCACAGCACCTTCATATTTGTTTTTAAAATTACACATATATTTATCTCTAACCTATGAGGTTATGAGCTCCCAGAGAGTGTCTATGGAATCTTATTTGGTGTCCTGAGCACATAGTTGCCATTCAACATGTATTTTCTAAATAAATAAATGAATATTGTTGTTGTCATACAGCAATTTATCTCAATGCCCTGAGATAAAAAACTTAGAGACACAGGAAGTGCTTCCCAGTAGGTACTCTGTCCATACAAAGTAGGAGACCCACTCGTTTGGAAAGCAGTCCTTGAAGGTTCTGCTTGTTCGCTGACTCTTGAAGAAAACCTGTCTGGAATATGACTTAATGGTAGTAATTTAAACAGCCATTACCTGTGCAAGCACTGGAAACACTGGGGGGAAGGAGAAATATAAGGACGCTCTTAAAACAAAGACACTGAACTGGCAGCAAATGACCAAACACATGAGGGCCATTAACTCTCAGGATCACAGCTCTAATATTCAGCACAATAATCAAGTGCAGAATCACAGGACGTCATTTATAAACTCAAAGTGGTAGAGGACAAAAATAAAATAATACCTTGAAAACACAAACTATACTTACTGGAATATAGGGTTACCTCCCTAAAATAAGTATATTCTTTGACATGAATTTCAGTTCACAATTCTAAGTATGTAAACGAATCTTTATTTTTGTTTTATAATAATTTCTGACTCAAAGCACCACTTCACTAAGATGCGAAAAACTTTGAATTAGCTCTCTTTGGGTACCCTGCCCCTTTTAACAAACAGGGTTCTGTCAAAGTTCTAGGATCTTCTGCCTAACCAAAGCATTAGAAAGAAGGTGGAGAATGAGTGGAGTATCCTGCCCTCAATCACCAATCAGACACATTACTTATGAGGGATATGAATCCTTTTCAACAAGTCTATAGGCCTTTTTTGGTAGCGGAAATGACATAAATGGACCTTCCTTGTGTAGATCATTTTCCTGGTCATTTTCTACCCATGGGAAATCAACCTACTTGTTGTGGTTTAGATAGTCAATTAAGTCCAGATTACTAGGACTAAATCTTCAAAATGAGCCTATAAAGGCTGGCACATACCTATAGCAACCAGACTGATAAGGTAATGAGTGTACCTGCTGGCTGGAGAATGTAGGATCTGTCTAAGGTGGGTGCTATCCTTCATTCCATGTGGCAAAATCACCCAATTTTTAAGAGTTTGAAAGTGTTAAAGCTCTTGAATTTTTAAAAGGTGCATCAATTGTTGTAACACAGTATATTGATCCATAGTGCAAGCTAAACAAAACACACCCCAAAGTAGATAGACTCAGCTCATGAGTTATAATCAAGATATAAGTGTACTACTTTGTTGAAGAACTATTGTACCCAAATTTATGCAAGAAAGATTTCTTTTAATCAGTGATTTGTGAAAACCCATCAGCTCTTTTCCCATTCTGTTACAAAACTCAAATTTCTGCTGCTACATGTTATAAAGACAAGATATGAAATTTCCTATCATTAGAAGGAAATGTATCTGGCTCTTTAGACATCACAGACTCAACTGAAGCCATAAAGATAAGGAATCCATTTTCTTGGGCTTCTCCTCCCCTTTCACATCATTGCCACTTTACTGAACCTTTTCAGAACACCACCAGCACAAGCAGGTCCCTATTCAGCCAGCAGAGCCCCATCCCCCTGAGTAAATGCTAGTAACTTCTGTGATTCACACAATCATTTAGAGCATGGTACAGAATTACACCATCCACACAATCACATTCTGAGACTGACTGAACAGACCATAGCCAAAATTTCATAAACATAAATTTTTCTTCATAGTTACACAGACTATTAAAGCACTATTTGCCCTTTTATTTCACTGAGGTCCAATTTTCACAAGCTTACTTTCTGGCAAGGTACAGCTCTCCTCATTTGTGGAGTTTTTTTGCTTGTTTTGTTTTTTATTGGTTAAATACAGAAGATGAACTCTCTAAAATTCACTATGAATCCTTATTAAGTTTTGCAAACTTATTAGCATATTATTTAGTTCAGTCATCCATTTAGTTGAAGCATATAAATGCTTCCAAAGATTATTGGCATTTTGGTCATGTTATGTTAATCATCTGTTACCATATAACAGACCACCTAAAACTTAATGTCTTAAAACAACAATAACTTAGTATTTCTTATAATTCAGTGGCTTAGCTGGGCCATCCCATCTGGTTTTGCCTAGACTCACTCACGTGATTTCACTGAGCTAGAGGTGTGGCCAGGCTAGAGGATCCCCAATGGCCTTACCCACATGCCTGGCAGCAGGTACTAGCCACCACCTATAGTACTGTGATTCTCCTCAGAATAAAGATCCCCAAAATACGTGCCCATAAATATAATAAACTTATTTCTGACAATGGGACAAAGAGAGTCTTTTCGATAAACACACCCCAAAGTAGATAGACTCAGCTGGAACAACTGGATATCCACATGCTTAAATATGAATCTAGACACAGACCTTACACTTTTCACAAAATTTAACTCAAAATTAATCAAATATATAAATGTAAATCACAAGACTATAAAAATGCTGGACAATAACTTAGGAGAAAATCTAAATGACCTTAAGTATGACAATAACTTTTTAGCTACAATATTGAAGGCATGACTCATGAATGAAATAATTGATAAACTGGACTTCATTAAAATTAAAAACTTTTGTTCTGCAAAAGACAATGTGAAGAGAAAGTGAAGACAAGCCACAGATTGGGAGGGAATATCTGCAAAAGACACATTTAATAAAGGATTGTTATCTAAAATACACAAAGCACTCATAAAACTCATCAATAAGAAAACATACAATCATATTTAAATGTGCCAAAGACCTGAGCAGACACCTCACTTGAAAAGGTTTACAGATGGCAAATACACATAGGAAAAGGTTTTCAACATCATTTGTCATGAGAGCACTACAAATTAAAAGAAGGAGATACCACTACATACCTATTAGAATGGCCCAAACCTGGAACACTGACAACACCAAATGCTGGTGACCATAAAGCAAAAGGGAACTCTCATTCATTGCTGGTGAGAACGCAAAACCGTACAGCCACTTTGGAAGACTGGTGGTTTATTACAAAACTAAACACACTCTTACCATTCAATCTGGCAATTGCACTCCTTGATATTTACCCAAAGGAGTTGAAAACTTATATACACACAAAACCCTATACATAAACATTTATAGCAACTTTATTCATAACTGCCAAAACTTGTATGCAACCAAGGTGTCCTTCAGTAAGTTAATAGATAAATAACCTGGCACATCCAAATAATGGAATGTTATTCAGCACTCAAAAGAAATAAGCTATCAAGTCATGAAAAGACATGGAGGAATCTTAAATGCATATTACTAAATGAAATAAATCCATCTAAATTGTATTATTCCAACAATAAGACATTTTGAAAGCATTCAGTCACACAGACCAATTCTGACTCTATCAATTAACTAGATATTTGCCTCAAATCAAGTGACTTAATCTCTCTTTTTGTTAAATTATTCATCCATGAAATGGGACTAAAGAGTGCTTCCCTCATGGGGACAGCTAAGTTGATTAGCACGGTGCCAAGTAGAAAACAAGCACTTGCCAACTCCCTCATGTATAAGAAGCATCCTTCACACTCTAGAAGATATAAAGAAGATAAAACACAATTAATGCTCTTCAGGAGTTCAGGATCTAGTAGGAAGTATTGAAATACACTGACAGTAGTTCATAATAAATTTTATAATTATAAATATGATGTAATCAGGAGTTAAGAGCCTTAAAAGGGAATTCCATCACAACCTATTGTAAAAATGATATCTTTGGCACCATGACAAGCTCAAAGACTGTCTCAGATATTTTCTGACCATACAGTCTTCTGTACAACTCAAATCCTGGTATTAGTCAGCTTTGTAGCTTTGATGAACATCACAAACAGGAAGCCACTAACTGCTTCGTCAGTGCTATATTTGGTGCTGGTTTAGCCTTTACTTAGAGAACCTTATTTCGTATTGATCCTCTTACCTCAGAAATGATATAACTACCCTTGGGGAAATGAAAATATACAGAGCTATGTGAGCTCAGCTTAGCTCCAGGATTTATGCCTGCAAGATAGGAAATGCTAAATAGGCAAGAAAGCTCAAGAACATATTTTCGTCTAAAGGGCATAGAGGCTTATAAGTCCCTGCTAGTCAAATAACTCCCTCACAACCATACTGGAAACATGACCACACAAAAAAGGCAACATATTAGAGTTGTTAATATAATTAAAAATATAGATCGCTTGACCCACTAAAACCTCCTACAAGTTTCACTGGACGTAGCAGAATTCAGTACAAGGCAGATTATTAAGGTTAAGACCTTCCCTTCTTCCCAAACCAACAAACCTATTTACACTTTTAACAATAATGAAATCTTTTTGGTGTGATTCTAAGGGTGATTTATAGTGAGATTCTCACTTACTTACATGGAATAATCATAAGTATTACATGGCAGGAGCATATTAAAGGTAGAAGTATACTGAATTCAATGAGTTGTAAAGAGTCATTATCATAACTTCTAAAGCAATACAATTTAATGCAGTGTCTAATCAGACTTTTGAACCAACCCAAAAGATCTGATTAGAGGTGGCATTAAATTTTATAAACATTAACAACATTTTTTTAAAACTTATTTAAATTATATTTATGACATCATTTCTGGCATTTTATTTATGCTAAGTCATTTTTATTTATGCTAAATCATCAAAATAGAGAATAATGGCATATTTATTTTGCATAATAATTCAAATAAATGTAATTTTTCAGCCAAAATTGCCTCAATAATAAATTTCCAATTTCCATTTTTCAAAAAATCCATTTGCACAGAATATCTAAGGTCCCAAATCATTCTTTAAAAGCACAACATTAAACAGAGTATTTTGGTTTATGACATTTAGAATTAAGGTCTGAACAAGTATAGAAGACACATTTGTGGTTGCAGAATGAAATATAAATGGTAACCTTGACAATGTGAAAGCAAACATGTTGCTGATTAGAAGAGGGTGTAGATAAAGGAAAGAAAAGTGAGAAAAAAGTCGGAGTCTAACTACTTAGATATACTCATTTTATAATGCAAGGAATCAAAAAATCCTGCCCCCAAAATGAGTTTTATGATATTATTTTAAAATTACAAAGGCTTAGAAAAACTAAAAATAATATTAATATCAAAATTTAGCATGAGAGATGGAGATAGGAGAGTAATATAAGTGAGTTATTACCTCAACTTTCTTATTAGGAGGTCTATAGATGTGGTTTATTGATTTATGGAAGAGTACAGGAATAAACACATTATCTAAAGTTATCAAAGTAATCTTCAAAAGAATCTTTTAAAGTAGCAGCTAAAAGATTTGGCCTTTGGGGAAAATAATTGGGAATGAAGACATATGAGTGAGAAACTGTTACTTTTCATCATAAATTCATCTGCTTATTTGATTATTTACCATATGATTGTGTTATTTGAAAAAAACACATTTTTAAATAAAATACAACTATATATGCATATTGGCATTCATTAATTAACATATTAATATGTATTTAGAGAGAAATACTTAAATGCAATAATAGGTAACTTTAAAAGACAACATTTACAGAATATTTTCATCATATGTCACTACAATTCAATAAAAAAACACCTTATTCTGAGAAGCTCAGTATTTTCCGACTTATTAACATTTCCCTAATAAAATATGTACATGATAGAAAACATTCCTATTTATTAGCTGACCACCCATTCAGAGGTGTGATAGAAAGAGAGTCAAAGAAGAGATCCCACTTCCAGGCGTTGTCAGGAGCGTCTGTGTGACATTAGGAAAATCACATCACTTACTCCACCGGGGCCTCCGTTCCCCCACGTGGGAGAGCTAGGCAAACAGGCCTTGAAAGGGGCTTCGGGCTCAACGGTCTGTACCAAGCAGTTCATTTCATGTAATTAGAGTTAAAGATTTCAAAAGTTGGGAAAGATCTTAGAACTTAGTCTTTTATCCTCATTCTGCAGATAGGAAAGTAAGATCTCATGAAACTTCTAGAACCACAAGAGTGAAAGGTGGTAGAATCAGAACTAGAACCCAGACCCACAGATGCTCTTGCTGCCAACTGTGTCTTCTGTCTCATTCCCCTTGGGCTGCCATTACAAAACACCCAAACACCTTCCAGAGCATCTGTTCTGGAAGCTAGAAGTCCGAGAGCAGGGCATCAGCAGGGTCAGGTGCCAGTGTGCTTGCACGGGCTCTCCTTGGTACACAAAAACATCTCTTTGTCTTCCTCTTCTTATGATTAGGCTGACCAGACGTGCCATTTTAAAAGGGACAGAAAACAATGGTACTGTCCTCTTTCAAATGATATGTCTGGTCAGCCTACTGACACCTTGAATTTAGCCCAGTGAGACCAGGCTGACCAGATGTACCATTTGAAATGGGACAGTCCCCTTGTTTTCTATCCTGTTTAAAATAGTATATCTGGTCAGCCTACCTATAAAGCCACAATGACCTCAAATTAGGACCCCACCCTGTGACCTTGTTTAACCTTGCTTACCTCCTTTCTCTAAAAACAGTCATATTGGGAGTTGGGGTTTCTACATTAAAATTGGGGGCAACACAACTCAGTTCACAGCATCTTCTTTCATAAAATGGATGACACAGTTTTTTCACATCTCTCCTTCTTGCTAAAGCAATACAGCAACTCTTGTCTCTGTATTTTAATATTTCAATATGAGAAAACTAATACTTGAATATAAAAGGAAAATATTCCACAGCTTGATCTTGTTTCTCATTTCTCAGTAATGACATAAGAGGCTAATCGCATAAAGGTTTGCATGCGGTAGATTTTGCACTTTCTCTATTATAGCGAAGTGTAAATTCAAAGACACAACTGCACAGGTGCTAAACTGTCCTGTGATAGCCTTCCATATACACTTACCGGTTATTCTCACCCAGGCTGCTGGTGTAGTCTTCTCTCAACAAAATTCCCAAGAGTAAAAACGACAGACTCATACCCATTAAAGCTAATGGATTTCTAGGAAGAAAATGTTGTGTTCTTATTTGAACATTTCCTTTGCAGTTCAGTTTCATGAAACAAAACCGCATGTCTTCCTTTCAGACAGATAGAGGCAAAACAATATATCGAATGTCTGGGTTAGATAAGGGTTATATTTTTAGTTTGGGGTTAAGGAAAAGAGCTTGTTTGCTAAAAACAGAAAGCATATGAGGTAACTAAAATTCATAAATAAGGAGCTAAGAATAAAAAACTCGGTTTTGGGGGAAACTGCTACTCAAATTACAACATGTCTAGAAATGGGAAGAGACACGTAAAAACCATGAAGTTACAAATAGTACCATTTGTTTAGTAAAAAGAAAACATAGAAACAAACATGAGAGAAAAAAAATGTGCACTGTAGATCAAGTAGAAAATACTTTAGGAGAGGTTTTAGAGACAAAGGGCCAAGGACGAGATTTATATGATTTCATCCTCACAGATCATGTGAGAGGAGACAGTGTGGTCATCCGATAACACCTCCTTTCCTCAGCCTCCCCACCCTATACCTAGCTCACTCCCCTGAGCCAATCAGCCCCTCTTTGGCTCCCAGAGGTAGACACCTTTACTGTAACCTTTACACATTGCCTTGCAGTGTTTTTCCAAGTGTGGGTCTCATACCATGTGCACAAACTCACCTCCACGACTCCCCAGCTCACCCATCCCTCCATGTTTATTAAAAATGAAGACTGTAGAATCTTTGGCAGCTCTACCGAAAACAGCTCTCTAAGGATGGGCTCAGAAATCTGCATTTTATCCAGTTGATTACTTTGAGAATTGTTGCTATATGTCAACTATTAGCTCATCTGTCACCAAACTGTGCGTTTGATGACAGGTGCTATGATTTATCTGCCTCTTTATCACTATAACAAGCTTGAGTGGGTCCTTGATAAATACATGTTGACTCGGACCCCGAGGAGCACCTCATCATAAGCAGAAGGCAGGGAAGTACAACTCGCAGAATGACTGACCAAATCTAAAGAATGGCATGAACTCTTCAAAATCGAGATGAACTAAACAAGAAACGATGTTAGGTACTCATTCAGAATTGACTCACTACTCCACACACTATTTCTGAAACATTTACTAGTCTTGCTCGGTGGGATACCAAGTGAGGGTTAGTTGAGACTCCAAGGAGTCTGTCACTTGAGTGCAGTGACCCAGGAAAAACACAGCAGTGATACTTCTGGATTCCAAAGAGGAGCAGCGGGGGAGATAGTCAGCAAAGAAACCAGTTAGGTCCTCACCTCTGAGGAGCGCAGAAAAGGATTCGCTGCTGAAATTTGGGGTTGAGACAAAAACCACATGAGAAGCAATGGTGTCAAAATGAAGCACCTCGGACTCACACAGGAAGCCACACGCCGGGGGCTGACCCCACCATTGAGTCGATTCCTACCCGGCAATGCACTTGTGAAAGTACAGATCAGCATCAGAAGTGATTTTTACAGGATAAAACAAACAAAAAACAAAAAATCACTGGGATGACAGTTGGTGTGAGAAACTACAAGGTGAGTAATGAGATCTCAATATCAAGCTGTGAAATCTCGTCTCTCATCTGAAAATGTAGGAGCTACGAAAGAGGGTTAGACTAGGCAATTTCTGCCTTGCTAGAAAGGAACAGTCAGGCTTGCAGAAACAGGGTATGCTACTGTCCAAGCCAAGCTATATATTTTATAATATATATAAATATATGTTTTATATATATTTATAAATATAATATAAATGCTAGGTCATGTCCAGCTTTTATGGTCATGTCAGTCTGTAGGTCAATCTAATTATGATTCTAACATTTAAAAAGACTATTCAAATTGGGTTTCTGCTGAAAACATACTTAAACTCATTTTTTGTTTGTTTTTATTTGCTGTAAGTCGTACAGGTGGAAAATAGTTAGTCCTTTACAAAAGGAAAGGTATAACTACAATATATGATTACCAGGTAAAACTGGAAGGGAGAGTGGTGGGACCAGGGAGATGGTTTGGAATAACTGCTACAGGACTGTGAACAAGAGCAGAACGGAGACATGGGAAGGGATGTCAGGCCATTGGGTAGTTACAACCTTGAAAATAAGGTTGTAAAACAGAGAAAATAAGGTGCCAGTAACTCGAGCTTCTTCATCTTCCTGCTTGCTTTCCCCCACCCAGAAAAAGAAATTACCCACACCCACCCTCACCTACCAGTCATCGCGGACGTGCCTCCGTCTTAGAATGTTTGCCCCCACATTTGCTTGTCAGTCACATCAACCAGTCTCCAGGGCAGAAAGCGAATCCCACTTCTCACCCTTCTGGTTCCAGATACATAAATGTTTAATAAATGTTCATGGAGGGAAAGTGGGCAAGAGGGAGGCCGGTGTATTTACATGATATTTGAGAATATTTAACATGCAAGGTGAATGGCAGGATGGTATGAATTCAAGGAAACATTTAATATAAATTTAAAACCAAAGGCACCTTTAGACTACATAGGCACTGCCCTATGGCCTCATGCAAACCATAAGCAAAATAAGATCATGTGACACTTTTTCATTTTTAATTGTGGTAAAATACACAGAACATAAAATGCACCATTTTAACCATTTTTAAGAGTTTAGTCGAGTAACGTTAAGCATATTCACATTGCTGTGCACACAACACTTTTAATTCTATAAATACCAGGTTATATCTTCCTTTTGTAAAAAACGACAGACACAGTTAAGAAAGCTCCTACTTAAGGAGGCTAGATTCTTGCCTAAAGTACATGGAGCACTATGCAGAGGCTGCCCTAGGACTCACCACTAATTATCTGGCAACAGCTCCTAGACCTGAAGGCAAGACTATCAAATCATAGTAATTGCAGGGTGTTTTCTTTCAAGGGACAAGTGCATAAGACTGCATTTCTGGTGTTAAAAATCCCTTGGGCTGGTCACCTGACTGTGGTAGCCAGTCTGTCTACTTCAGGCTGGGCCCTGATTATCCAACCAACTGTACACTAAGTGATTTTAGAGAAGCGATCCAAACTATACCATTAATTAAACAGCACATTGTCTGACCTCTTACCCAAGAAATTGAACCTTCCTCTAGCCCTGAGTTTCTCTGGACTAGACTATTCAGCAATCTTCCACAGCAGATGAGTAAGAAAGGAGACAAGGAATTTAAAATATATTGACAGCATCTGAATTCAGGCCATTGATAGATTGGTTGCACCAATTCTAACACAGTCATTTCACAGCACAGAGCTGGTCAGTACCCATCAAACAGCCAGGACAGGATGTATATTACCCAACAAGACAAAGTTTTGTGCCATTTGAAGGCCTTAGAAAAAAAGTGAAAATGAATTTTTCCACAACTATTTATTGAGGTTCTAATATGGACCAGCCATGTGTTAAATACTATAGCATTAAAATTAGCACACTTGGCTCCCATATTTCAGAAATAAAACTTTCAAACTATAGAAAATCTAATCAAAAGTAATATAAAACAAGAAGTAAAAATGATCACGTGTGCTTCTTCAAAACTTGGAGAGAATATCAACTGACAGAATTGGAAGATGATATTCACAATTATTTCATTACTTTTCATGATCTGGGATATATTTTGACTGTGAGAAACAGAACTTTTCAACATCCCGTAAGCAATTAGTACTACTTACTAGAGAGACACATGGATATGTCACTGAACCCGAAGGGCAGAAAACCCAGCAGGTCACACCAGGGAAGGAAACATGGAGTCGGAAGTTACGAACTGTGGTTACTATCACCCTTGCTCTAGAAGGTAAGGTGCTCCCATTTCCACTTTTCTTGGTTTGTCTCCTTTATTTCTCTCCTCTGCGGACAGGCTTTTCCTGCCTTGAGAAGCACATGGCCCAAAAACATACCCCCCACACACAAACACACCAAATAAAACCCTGCTTTTCTACCCCCACATAACTATCTAATAGGGACGAACTAAAGGCCCTAAAACTTAATTCCATATTCTTAAATGGAGAAACTGATGAGGATAGCTTAGGTCAAGGGTCCGCTCCTACAGGTCTGTTACCTATGAGTTTCCCACTAGACTACTTCCTGGGGCTCCAGACATAAAACCGAATTTGGGTGTTCTCCCCACAGGACTGCGAAGATGCACTTACAACAGCAGTTTTGGTTCATCAGTAACCAAGTGAAGTTATAACAATGTGAAGTCAGACCCTTTTGTGCCAAATTCTTAAACTAACAGATCGATGTTGTTGGTTTTATCCCACCCAACAAAAAGCACATACACTTTTTTTTTTGAAGTGAAGAATTTCAAGCAGATCTTTAGGATATTTAATTTCTACTTGCTTTTTGTTTCCCCACTCCAGAGGTAAACTCATCTTTACTCACTGGAAAAAGGCATTCAGCAGTTGTTCTCATCACAACTGTCGGAGGCCCTATCTGGAAGGTTAAACATTTATTGACCGACAAAGAGCCTAAACTCCCATTTCTCACTGCAGATGCTTTGTCTTAGAGAACAGAAGCTGTGCTTGGTGACAAATGCCAGAGACACGGAGATACCAGGTACTAACTATT
This sequence comes from Lyroderma lyra, assembly GCA_004026885.1. Taxonomy (NCBI): domain Eukaryota; kingdom Metazoa; phylum Chordata; class Mammalia; order Chiroptera; family Megadermatidae; genus Lyroderma; species Lyroderma lyra. The sequence goes on along the minus strand of PVJL010005251.1, from coordinate 20,726 downwards.
TAAGGATATGCCATCTCCAGCATGGAATAAGACTCACAATGATAAAAAAGTTGATTCTATTGCAAGAGTCAAGTATTTCCACACTCTCTCTAGCAAGCCTTTATAGCCTGTAGTAATCACAAGGCTCTTTGGGATTATTATGTAGGGATAAGCTTAAAGCATTAATTAAGTCACTGACTGTGTGATGCTGGAGTTGCTCCCTCATTGTTTATAATTCATACTTGTCTACTGGTCCGAATGAGGAGAATGGGATACAGAGGCCCAAGCTGCTGCCTCTGCAGAACCCAGACTGTAGGGTGCTGCCTTGTCATAGCTGAATTGTTCCCACCCCCAAATTCATATACTGTAGTCCTAACCCTCAGGACTTCAGAGTGTGGCTATATTGGAAGATAGGACTTTTGCAGATGTGATTAAGTTAAAATGAGACCATTAGAGTGGTCCCTAATCCAATCTGACCGATGCCCTTTTAGGAGAAAGAAATCTGAAGACACGAAGGGAAGTTTGAGCTCCTGGGATACTTGATCACAGAGAAAGAATCACCGAAGACACAGTGAGAAGGTGGCCATCTGCTAACCAAGGAGAGAGGCCTCAGAAGAAACCAAACCCACCAACACCTTGATCTTGGACTTTCAGCCTCCAGAACTGTGAGAAAATAAATTTCTGCTGGTTAAGCCACCCAATCAATGATACCGTGTTATGGTAGCCCTGAGAAACATAGCTCCTTGGTGAGAGATTTTAATATCAGAGGATTCCCTAATCTTTTTCTTCAGGTTGACCCATTCACAAGTTTAATGGTATAGGATCCCAACTTAGTCTATTTCTTATACTAGATATGAAGAGAAACTGTAAGAGATGTGCCCACAACATAGGGCTATCATTCCTTTAGGGCAACAACTGATTGGGATGCGTAGCAGCTGCCTCCCTTACGTGGGAGATAGACTCTTCCGTTTCATATGGTTCTCCATCCTGCCTATTGACATGCACCTAATTGTTCCACCTATTTATAATATCCATTTGACTTGTCTGAGCATTTGAGCCCTTGGGACAGTCTGCTCAGAACCAGGCTGCTGAAGTCACAGTGCCCACAGAGACATGGCAGCAGCGGGCTCACTACACACAATTAATTCCTCCAAAGCCAGATGACATTGATTTTGATTGGATGCACCTTTGAGGACAAAACAATCACAGAATCAAAGAAGCAATAATTTTCTCTGGCCATTGCAATTACTTAAGTGGAGTCACCTTGCATACACACCAGATACCAAAAAGTGGGGAAAGCCTCCCCTTTTCCACTTGCTTAGTTTAAAAATTATTATCAAAGGAAGGGAGGTTATTATGCATCCAAAGGGGGATATTGTGGTTTAGTATGAATCAACAGTTAAGTTGTTGCAGAGCTTTTTAGTCAATAGTTGAAAAGATTAATTTTATCCCAGATCAGGTTGGTTGAAAGGTTGTTCTTTGCTGGTTTGTGATGTCACCCAGCGCCACATTAGTCAGTCCTTGACTAATTTATAGGAGGTGCACATAATCAGAGAAATGCTTCCAGAGATAATCTGTTAGCCCTGGAACCCTGAGTACTCCCACAGTCAAGGAGAATCCCCACAGAAAAAAGCCAAGATGGTGCTGGAGATGTCAAGCTGCACCAGCTCACTAGCAGAGGAGATCTCTGTCTCCCCCTAACTCCCTCTCCCTCCCCCTCTCACTCCACTCTCATTCATTCACTTTCTTCTCCTAAAGCAGATTGAAAAGACTTTCAATTGTTTGGAGGAGGCTCCCTGACAATCAGAATTCAAGGATCGCTACCTTTGGAGGAGGCTCAGGACTTCTCAGAACTCGCTCTAGAATCTCACAGACACAGGCTTTGGTTACCAACAGACTTGATAACAAAGAGTTAGCATCTCAGCGTTGATCTGTGCTTCTCCCTAAACTAAGGATGTTACTATTTGTTCAAATGACCAAATATTAATTTAGTGGCCTGCCTGGACAGAAGCTAAATCCGCACTTTCCATCACACACACACACACACACCCCCACACACACACACAATAGCATCTCCCACATATACACACTAACCACCATTCTCACACATCAGAAAAGCAACAAGCACATACACTACCAACTGACACACTCACACACCATCAGCCACTACTCACACACACATAATACACACACACACACACACACACACACACACCAACAAACACCACTTACACACAACACCAGACATACACACACAAGTTTCACAATAGGCACTTTACAAAAGCCCATTACAAAAATGCAGCCCTCATAAACAAGTTGAAAGGAGTGTGAAAAACAAGAAATATCAACAAAATCATCTCTGCTGTCTACTCTTCATTTCGGAATCTCTACCTCTGATTTACAATGACCCATATTTTAACATTGACTTTTGAAGGCAAATGTCTACTATATGTGATAGTGACCATTTCTTCTATTCTTCCCTATTTGTTTGGCCTGGTGTCTCTGGAGTCTTTGTCAGTTTAAGCAGAGGGTCTGTTGTAGTGTTCTCGGCTCAGTGTTACTCAAGAAACAAAGGCACTGTTGCATTTTGTAACTATCAGACTCTCATCATGTCTGCATCCTTCCCCAAAAGCAAGGAAAATTCCTTTACTAATGAAAAAAAATTCAATATAAGGTAACCAACCCATTTTGGAAGAGTATGTGCTATGTGCACTATAGTTGTGAGGTATGTCTTTAGTTTTTTTCAGAAATAAAAATTGGACATATTGCCCTTATCTAATTTGGAAAGAGATTATCCCAAAGCAGTCAGATCATGATTACACTAAACCTAATGTACTTGCAGGTGATCTGCAGCCCTGTTTTTTTCCCTTCTGTTGCCTACTTTTTCTCTGTTTCACTGCTCATTACCTTCTTAATCAGTGTGTAGACAGAAAGGTCACAGTGATATATAAGTCTATCCCTTTTGTTCTATCTGTATCACTCTGCAAGAGATTCGGAAGAGAAATAAGCTGAAAGGCATGAAACCTAAGGATCACCTGTGGATTTTAATGACCTCTGTGCTCTCTGCCCCCCCAATTTGTACCATTAATTTAGAGTTCATTGTATAGACCTTTGCCTGAGATAAATGTGTATTTCGCCATCCTTGCCTCAGTACAAGAAATACTCCCATAAGCAACTTGGCAAATGAAAGTAAACACTAAGAGCCACTAAATGGCTGGTTAACCCAAACTATGATCTGTACCATATTCTTCTTTCAAGGTCTAGGTCATTCACACCAAAAGTTTTCAAAGCTCAATATCTCTGGTAGGATTTGACATGAAAAAGAACTGTATATGAATTGGATGTATGCCTCTATAATGCCATAACTGCACAGAAAACTCTTGTCAGCTCTGGCCACTGATAAACTCTGTTTGATATGAAAAAAGTCACCTAAATTTTATGAACTTCAGTAAACCCATCTATAGTAGATTCATTGTCCAACTTTATAGTGACATGATTGTGAATTGTCTACATATGGGCTTTTCAAACTGTTCAAGGAGAATTTTAACATTCTATTGTTTAAGAGTGAATAAATAATAATTAATTAATGACTAATATAATTGGTACAATTAATTAATGAGTACTATATGACACATTGTATAAAGTACAAATAGGCTGAAAGGGTATTAATGTTAATGGATACTTTGCACTTACGTAATTAGACATTTCATTGTGAGGTACATAATCAATTGGGCTGTAGTGCATGGAATGTATTGACTGCTAATTAACTTCAATGGTACTTATTCCATCGTTCAAAGATAAAGCATGCAGAATTTCCTCAGGCTGTGTTCTTTGTTTTAATCAATAATTGCCTTCTCTCTATTGCAGCACTTTGAAAATTATCTCAAGCTTGACCAAGAATATTGACTCTAATTCATTTACAATTTTTAAAAAAGAATGTTGTCACTTGTTTATGAGTAATTATTTGTTGTTTGTGATGTAATGACTTCATCCTAAATGGCATGGGAAAAATAGCTAACTTTTTCCTGTTTTCAGAGATCATCAGAAATCAAAATGCCTAATAGCTGGGAGGTTTAGGGTTTGGGGATATGTGGAAGGCAGCTTGCCATCCCAAGCTTTTTCTAAGAATATGTTCTGATTCTGGTGATGCTAGCTAAGAATTGGGTAGGGAAAGTTTGACAGCTTTAAATGAACAAACTTACTTCATGCACTAGGTAAAGTCTGAAGTCAGATTTTTATCCATTCACAATAATAACAAGCCACTGGTTAGATTTACCAAGAATTAAAGCTAATGAAACAAAGAGCAGTTTTATGCAAATAGAAAAGCTGACATTGATATTCTGCAATACAGAATACCACTGGTAATATCTCACTAATGAGAAAGAATAATAAAAACAAATATACTGAAAAAAAAGGTCGTGTGAGAGGCACTCTTGGAAAACCCCCAGGGAGGTTACAACAGTTGGAACAACTATAATTCAATGAAGGATTCCCTACACCACACACAAACACTGCCAAGAGACCCACCATCACATCAAAGGTCCTGCAGGTGGTCTAAGGGGGCAAACGAGAAGGAAGGAAGAGGGAGTGCAGACTCCAGGAGAGAGGAAGAAGGCAGAGGCTGGGCTGTGAGACGCCACCACCAGACCTGCTTTGACCCCAGTATTTTCTCATTCAGTAGCTACTAAACCATATTACCGTAATGAGAGGGTGGGGACTCATCCATTTTTTTTGTCAGTATAAAGAATTCTTCTTAATTAAAAATAATTGACACCTTTGAGAAACATGTTGACTTATTAATGAGTTAAAATGGTTTAATGTTTTAAAATATGCCTTATTATTTGTTGGAAATTGGTTGACTGTATCACACTGTTGATTTTGTTTGTTTGTGGAAGTAGCTAACACATTCACACACATACACTTTTTCTTCACGCCAGACTGGTCATTATCAGTGTATATCAGTTTGCTTTGCACGGAGTAGCAAACTGAATGGCAATGCGATGGTTTTAATAATAACACCAAATAATGGCATTATTGATGGGCATTTAAGTCTTTGCTACCTAGATAGTTTATTGTTACTTTATGAGAAAAATTATATAGACATCAAGTACTGCTGGCTTTATAATTGATTTTATTTGTTCTATCCTGTAAAAGTCTTAAATTGGCAGAATATATATCCTTATATGAAATATAACTTGGGAAGTGTCATGTTTTCTTTAATGCAACAAATATTCTTTGATTGTATGACCAAGTAATAAGAAGCTTATACAGTCTTGTAGGTAAAACACCTGATGACACACGACATACTGACGAGTGAGACAAGGCATCATATGAACATGGAGAATGTCAGCAGTGGGGTCAGCAAGTGGGATTAGATAGCATTGAATTTCTTCTCCTCTGACCTTCACAGAAAATTAACAACACATCTTATATCTTACCTATTTTGTAATTTTAAATTGTGTGTGCGCACACACACACACACACGCACACACACGCACACACACACAATCTGAATCCATCTTTCCCAATGGGATTTAACCAAAGTCAATTCCCTGGCAATAAATAAATAAATAAACAAAATAACCTCCCTTGACCCTCACATTACCATTTAGATATCATCCTTAACCCCTTTTCTCTTACCTCCCACTCACTCTTTAGTTTAGCTCTTGCTAAACTCACCAATGACTTTTGATACCTAAACCCAACGGACGCTTTTGATCCTCGCCACACGAGCCTTAGTAGCAGATGTGACGTGGCTGACATCTCCATCCCAGTATTAAAGTAGCAGCTAGTTTTCTGGCAACATCGCTGCTCCTCTGTGTTCCTTCTCCTTCTTCAAAGTCATTACTAAATGGAGGATTTTCTATGGGGTTTTTCAGTGCCATCTTTTCTTCTCATACTATACCCTGCTCTGAGGACTGTCATCCACTAGGACTGCAGTTACCTACCACAGGACAATGACTCCCAAATTTACCTTCTCCAGTGTGTTCATCAATTCTGTAAATACGGGCAATCCCATATAACAAGGCACTTCCATAACACAGTGTTGCTCTAACATGGTTCAAGAATTGGGGACAAAACGTGGAGCGTAACAAGAGCTTTTAAGAGCAAAACCTATCTCATTTGAAATTAGGGAAATCCCCGAATAACATAGAACATAATAAAAACTTTTAAGAGCAAAAGATATTTAATACGTAGTAATATGTTACACTTTTGGTGAAAATTGCTTTCATACAAATATTTCTCTTAATTATAAACATATAATAGTATGGTGTTTTTTTTTTAATTTTGGGAAACTAACCCCTTTTTTTGTACTAGTTCTTTGTTTTGTATAACACGGATTTGCATAACATGCATTTTTAGGAACCTGACGACTGCGTTATACAGATTAGTTAGGTTCCTAAAACTTGAATACCTACAATATGCCATTCACCTGGGATGACAAAGTGAATGAGGGAGCTCCCTGGTGGTGGAGTGGCTCAGGCTTCCGCCCCAGCCAGGGAACTACCCACATTTAAAAAAAGAAAGAAAGTGAATGAACTCAGACTTTTTTGAGTTTGAGACCCCTATATCCAACTGCATAGTTATCTCCACATGAATGTGTCAAAGGCATCTCGTATTAACACGTCTTAAACCAAACAGATAATCGTCCCCTGGCGTCTCCCTCTTCCCAAAGACTGACCTCAGTAACGGGCACCACCTTCCAACGGGTGGCTCGAGCTAAAAATCCAGGAGTCCTCTTCGGTTTCCTTGATCTGTCACGTCCATATACAATCCATCATCAAGCCCACCTCATTGTTACCTTCTAAATACCCTGATTCCGTCCACTTGACCCTCTGTCTCCACCTTCATCTCCTTAACCCAATGAAGCGCCACCACTTACCCGGCGCTGCTGCCACCCTCCCCCAGCTGGTTTTCCGACTCAGCTTCTCCTTCCAATCCCTTCTCCACTGCAGAAGACAGTGGAAGTTTAAAAACACAAATCTCATTTTCTGCTCCCCAACCCCTCACCAGCCGGCTACACTCAGCTTGCTTTCACTTCTGCAAACACACGACGTTCCTTCCCACCACAGGGACTTTGCAGTGTTGTTGCTTTACAAAAGGGAGCTCTCCCCGCTCCTCCCCCTCGTGCCTGCCTAACCCTCCTACCCCCGGATCAGGGCTCAGTGCGCACTCAGGTCTCCGGTCACCAAACCCCACGTGATGCTAGGTTTCCTAGTAAGTGCTTTCATACCTGTCTTTCTTGTAACTTATCACAGTTGTAATTTTACATTTATTTGTGTGACTGTTTAAGTTAATATATATCTTCTCCACTACATTGGAACCATAATGATGACAGAGTCTACTTTATTTTTGCTCACCATTGAATGTATAGCTCTAGTATAGTGCTTATCACACGGTTTTCAGGAAGGACTTGTTACGTGAATGAATGAATGAAGAAAACAAATCACTCAAAATTCCATAGCCCCAAAATAGGCACTTATATTTTCATGTATTTTCTTCCAATAATTTTAATGCAAACATATTATGATTTTTTTTACAATTTGCATAGATGCTATATATATAAATAATTTTAATTATAATATTTACCTCAAACCCCAAGAATTTTCTGAAATTGTTAACTATTGTTTTAAAATCTCCATTTTTTAATGGCTGCATACTATTTTCACTTATGAGTCTAGTCTAACATACGTAAGCACTCTCTTATTATTAGATACTTAGGATTGTTTCAATATTTTTACTATTATAAATAATGTTACAGCAACCATTTGTGTACATTTTATACATATAAATTTATGACTACTTACATGGGACAAATTTCTAAAGTAGGATAAATTCTAGGGTTAAGATGTACAAATGTTTTCAAGATTTGGGAATACCTGAATACTAAGAATGTAAGAGCAATGAATGACATTGTAGCATTTGCAAGGGCTGTCTAAAAAAACTCCAGGCATAAATGCTTCTATTTTTCATATTACATGGCTGAATACTTTCTAGACAGCCCTCGTATATGTGTCTACAAGGACAATTAATTTCTCACACTCATCCTAGGAAATGTGTTACATACCTCATTGCTGAGTATCACTACGGTCACCTTCAAAGTACTCCCCTTGGGAAGCTGTGCACTGACACCAGCGTGTAGTCCGCCCTTCAGACCAATTTTGGAACTCTTTTTCTGGAATGGCCATCAGAGCCATTGTTGTACTCAAAACCAAATAATTAAGTTCGCAAATGTGCCACTGTGCACTTACCTTGCCAAGCTTCTTACACCTTACCGAGTTGTTTGTACAGCGCTGCCAATGTAAGCGCATGGTGGAAAGTTCGTGAACTTCATTGTCAGATTTGGGGGATGATGACAGCTCTTATGGCCATTCCAAAGAAAGAGCTCCAAATGCTTTGGAGAGTGAACTAGGCACTGGCATCAGTGCACAGCTTCCTAAGGGGAGTACTTTGAAGGTGACCGTAGTGATATTCAGCAATGAAATATGTAGAACTTTTTCTAGGATGAGTTTGCAAAATTAATTGTACAAGCTGATATGTTGAAACAAATTACTCAGATTTAGATTGCAAGGCAGGAATAGACTAAACCGTTCACTGCAAGCATTTATTCAACTTACAAAATTATTCCTTGTCATGGGTTACTGCAGGGCAAGACTGATGAAATATTTTGCAGGTTGGACTTACTTTTTAGCACTCTGCCCTAGTGTCCTGAAAAGAACCCTTTTGAGAAAACACTTTTTTCAATTTTGGTCTTTTTTTTTCAGCTTTACAAATCTGCTAACACTGATAGTTCAATATAGTTCTTTACAATATGTCCCAGAATACACAATTATTTGACACTTTACAACACAAACATAAATATATTCTAAAGACCCCGCCAATGGTATATGCTTAAAAGTTGTTCCAAATATTTCTTTGGGTAAGTTAATTGAGGTCCAGTGTCCTGGGATAGGGTAAGAGATCAATTAAACCATTAGGGGCTAGGGTTTTAGGAAGGTAAAATTATCTGGCATGCTTGTACATTCCCTCCCTGCTTTCACCAATTATAAGATTTCCCTCTGGGAGGTTTTCATGCAAGAGTCTCAATTAGAAGACTATTAACAAAAACAAAGCCTTCTCGACAAGCATTTTTTGCAAGAATATTACATTACAAAAAACCATAGCAAGACTTTCGATAAATATATTTATAATATTTATGCTGCTCAATGTAAATGTCAGAATCATCCATTTTTCATCGTGAGAATATTTAATTTTCAATCACTATGTAAGCGCACATCAAGCTAGGAAAAGAAATCTATGCACAGCATGACCTACTTTTGATGTACTGAATTTTTTTCTCAAAAAGAATTAAAAACTGTCATTAAAAATCTAGACAGAACTGCATTAGTACAATGAATGTAAAAGCACATTTCAACATAGTAAGAATGAGTTGTATTTTTCATGAGGTTCTACAACCAATAATATTGAGATATGTTTTGCTGTTACATATAATAATATAAATCATCTCATTTCTTAGATTATTTAAATTCACGCTCATATCCTCAATTGTCTCTTCTGGTATATTTCTTGCCCTAAAAATATTTTTGCAAAGGAAAGAAAAAACCTTTATTAAGGTAGGTTAAATTTTGATACTATAACTATTCATATTTGCATTATACTATTATGTTTTTTCATTTAGACATGCTCAGAGATACCCTTGCATCTATATTAAAATTTTATTTCTATTACCTAAGTGTTCTGCTTTTGTTGTTATAAAATGCATTATAAATTTTTAAATTTTCTAACATTCACAAGAACCCTATGCATATATGCCCATTTTATAGATGAGGCTCATAAATATTAAATAACCTGCCCAGAGTTCAATAACTAGAAAGAAGTAGAGGCAGGATTTGAACCAACTTCTTTCTGGCTCTACACCTCTGCTGTTTCTACAACATCAGGTAACAAACCACGTGACTATATTACATGTAGTTGTAAACTCCAGAGATGGTATCATTTTTAGCCTGTTTTTGGCATTCAATAAATGACACCTACTTACTGTAATCATCATCCTTTTTATAATGTCATTTAGCTCTGAGCATTTCTTTGCTAGAAAAACATCCTATAACAGTAATTTTCAATCAAAGCATGTGCTTTCCTTCCCTATGCCTCCTCGCTCTTACCCTACACAATCCACTGCATGATTGAAATCTTTCTCCTTTTCTTTTCCACATACAGTAGTTGAGGACAGTAGTAGTATAGTAGAAATAACACTGACTTTTGAGTCAGCTAGATATGCATTTGACACCCAACACCACCACTTAACAGCTAAATAACTGTGGGCACATTACTTGACTTATCAGAGATGAAAATCTTTTCATCTGTAAGGGAAATACTGTTGCCTACCTTATAGGGTTTGCAGGTTAGAAACAATGTATGCATATAGTAGGTACTAAGTAACCAATCTTTCTCATTATCGTTTTCATTATTACATCCTATGCTTCAGTTAAATTAGACCACATATCCCTCTTCCCCTCAATACCGTCTGTGCTTTGCCAAACCATCTTTAATTCTTTCCTCATCCCAATGTCTGATTCATTCTTCAACCTTAAGGCAAAAGTCACTTCTGCCAAGCTTTTCCAGGTCGTGCTAACCAGAACAGATCTCTCCTTTAACTGAACTGCTGTAGCACCTGGAACTTGCTTATTAGACCTATTGTATCTTATATCAATATGTTTATTTTTGTTTAATTTGGTTATTAAACTGTAAGAATCTTCATTGCATGGATGTCTTACTTAGTCTTCTCTGCTTTCTCCACAGCACCCAGTTTAATATCAGGCACTCAATAAATGAATGAACAAGTCAAATATATAAATAAAGTTTTTATGAAATCTTTATTCCTCTTTAATTGTCTCAAAAATATGCAGAATCTCTTGAGTTAACAGTTTTAGGGATATGACCCATTTCTAAAGTGACTAAATAAAAAATTCTACTCCTTAATCTTTCCCCAGGAAACATCCCTACTGGAATGGATACGATGAATACCCTGGAATTTCTAGAGGAGACTTAGGAGAACTAAGCTACACTGTAGAAATGTATCCTGAAGCAAAAAGAATACAAAGATTGAAAATGTTGTGGCCTGAAAAGGAGAAGTCACGTGGAATATAAAATGGGGAAAAAAATGTATCTAGTAAGAGTAAACATCTTTTGGTCAAGAAAACTTCTTGATGTATTTGGGAGAAGTTCAACAATTTTGTATCATATTGACTCTTGTTTTAGTCAGAACGTGTGTGTGTGTATGTGTATGCATATACCTGAGGTGCCAAGAAATGTACACACATTTTAAGAGATGGTATCTATGTGTTACTTTTTGAAGTGGAATTGAATTGAATTACAGTAGCAATGTGTAGTATGACATTTGCACAAAAGATGGCATTAATCAAATGAATGCCAGCGTCTCCATGCAACAGGCAGCACAAAGAAAATGGCGAAAGCACAGTTGTTGTTGGAGGAGCACGAGATCATTTTGAATGGTATTTGAAATTCGAGAATGTTGTTTGGTTTCCCCCACATTCCCCTGACTTGAAGCCCCTGGACTTCTACCTATGGGGACCTTAAAGGATGTGGTGTCCTGTAGAAAACCAGCTATGCTGGTGGTACTTCGGGAAGAAATTGACATGCCACGTGCAGCAATACAAGTGGACACTTGGGTCACTGTTGCTCAAGCAGTAGTTGGCCTTAATCAGAAGTGTCTGGACACTGATGGTAATTGGTAACCACTTTAAATACCTCTTGTAATTGCAGAAGGCAAATGTGACTCCTATTCATCTTTTGTTATATGTAAATATTGAGTATTACAATTTTAATATAATTTTTTTCTTTCTTAAAATGTGTATACATATTTTGGCACCCTCTGTATATGTTTATATATAGAGAGAGAAGAAAACGTGAGACGGAGAGAGAGAGAGAGACAGAGAGAAACTGATTTATTACAAGGGATTGATTCACCTGGTTATGGAGGTTGGAAAGTTCCACTGTCTGCTATGTGTAAGCTGGGGTCCCAGGGAAGCCTAGGGGTGTAGTTCCAGTTCAAGGATGAAGGCCTGAGACACAGCAGGTGCCATGTGCACCAAGGTCTACCAGGAATGCCCACAGTGTTAGTCCCAGTCTGGAGCAGAAGACCCATGTCCTAGGTCACACTGAGGCAGAGGGAGAGAATTCCCCTTTCTTCCATCTTCTCCTTCTAATCAGTCCTCAAAGGATTGGCTGATGCTCACCCACACTGGGGAGGGCAATCTACCGATTCAAGTGTTACTTTCATCCAGAAACACTGTCACAGACACACCTAGGAATGACGTTTAGGCAAGTATCTGGATGCCCCATGATCCAGACAAAGAAAATAACCATCACAACTCTCAAGTTTAAAATGATGTAACTTTGACAAAAATAAGAAAATTCAGCAACCCAAACAAGAGTAACTAACAATTAATTTGCTTGTGGCTAAACACAGCCTCAAGTCTGCAGGACAAGACAGGCCCTGGGCCGAAGGACGCAGTGGCCGGTGAGACCCTGCCGGTGCTCTGGACTCGAAGCTTCACCAAGCTGGCCTGGAGGACGGGTGCCTGGGAGTAGCTGCGGACCCCGTGAAGAACAGTTCATCTGATGTGAACCCGAGAAGGAATTCATCTGCTGAGATGGACCCACCACGGTCAACTAAGGGCCCAAGTTTGATGAATAACATCAGCTTAGTGGCCATTTGCTGGCAGGGCTGCTCACGTACTGAGACCTGCCCCATCCAATCAGAGCTGTACAAGTTGATCCCTCTTTTACGTAAAACAGACTTTATTGAGAACCTAGGTAGGAACCTGAGATATAAAAGGAAGCCCCCTCTTTGTCTCAGTAAGAGGGCTGCAGCTCCTTTTACTCAAATCGGTGTTGTTGTTTTTCATTATTATTGCCTAACATCAATTTTGGTTCACAGAGCTATAAACCTGAAGTTTGTACCAGCAGACCTAGAAGGTTGCTCCCAGTGGCGTCCTATGGTCAACGACAGCCTGTCATACACCCTACGGGCAAGGCTGCCTCTTACCCATTCTCCTTAGCGGGTACGCGTCTCTTCAAGCTGCTTGCCTGTGAGCTGGGACTGTAAATGCTAAAACATTCAAAACTATTCAGTGTGGCAAGACCCCACCTGTGCTTTCACTACATATAAATTATTTTAGGGCAAGAAAAACACCTGAAAGCATTAAATATAGACCGGTACTCCTTGATGAACCTTTGAAAGTAGGCATGCTTTCAGTCTATTCTCTACTTAAGAATAACAGAGTCTTAAGTGGGAATCCCACTATTTATGCAAAAGACATCAGATAGAGGCTTGTCACTTGGACTCCTGAGAGGGAAACTTTCTCTCCCACGGACGACTCCTCCCACGTCTAACAAGGCACTCTCTCACAAGCTTGTTTCTTTGAAAGCTTTAGAAAGTAGGAGGAAGCAGGCAAAGGATGATACCGTCACTTTATGTGACAGCCGCAGCAATGAAAACTCCTCTGCCACTCACCTACATGCTGCTGAGACAAATTCGGATTCACTGCAATCTTGACCTCAAACCACTAATAAAACCACCAGAATTACAGACTTGCATCCTGACTTGCTTGTAGCCTCCCTCCCACACAAGACATATAAGCAGCAGGAAGCCTAAGGGTAGGGTCACCTTGAGTGGGACTGTGGGATGACACAGGGCGAGGGCACTGACTGCAGGGTCTGTGCTCTGAAGCTTCACGGCACCCCAGGGAGATGAGGGAAGCAGCCTGCCTCCCTTGGAAGCTGGAACAGTGTGGAGACAATTATACAGGTAGGAGCACTGGACAACACGCCGGGATTGTTGCCGCTGCCTGGAGTGGCCGTCCCTTCCACTCCCCCTATGGGAACTGCACCCACCCTTAAAGACCAGTTAGGTAGCTGCTCCTTCTAACCTGCCTCTTCCTCTCTTTCCCCTCTTTCTCCCTCTCCTCCATGAGAACATGCTCAGAGTTTATCTTGTCTTCCTCTCCAATGTTAACCCATATTGCACTTACTCATCTTTATCAGTATTTAAGGGTATTTTGTTTACTGTGGTTGGCTCTTTCTGTGTTTGCATCCTGCAAAAACCATAAACAACTTGAGGACAGAGAGCAAATTTTGTTCATCCCTATATACCCCCAGCACTAGGCACAGTGCCTTGTACACAGTGATAGACAAGGTCTTTGTACATACTATTCCATTTGCCCAGGAAACATTTGCCCATTCTCCACCCTCCCACTTACCCCTTAACCTAGCTGACTACTACTTGTCAGTGTTCTTGCCCTCCGTCCTCCCACGGCCCCACTGAAAGTGGGGCATTCACCTCCCCACTCCTCATGCATCCATTTGAGAGGAACGCCCACAGTGACATTTATGGCCTGCTGTCCCGTCCAGACTCACGCCTTCATCCTAGGACAAGCAGTGCCATTTGATTGGAGTTTTGAGAAGGAACCGAGCACGCCCAGTCTAACCCTCATCTTTCCTTTTATTCTAGTTTTCATGAGGGTGTATTCTTGTCTGCAATTTTGCTTGCAGTTTTCAAACATAAATTCAACTCAGAGGAGTGTTACCAAAATTATTTGCCTACATATGTAGGCTACATTCTAAATGGTATCCGTAATAAAGTTGACATTTTGATTTCCATCTGTCTGACTCCTTTGTCTTTCCCTCAATTATTTCCAAACTCAAGGGGAAGAGGTTTTTATGTACTGACCTCTTAGTATCCCAATACTACTCATGTTTCAGATTATAACAAACACATCATTTCCTTGGAAACTATTTCCTGACCATTGATACTTGGTTGAGTCCTCCTGTAGATGATAGATAGATGATAAATAGAGAGAGAGATTTTTTCCCTTCATGGCACTTATCTGATAGTGTACTTGTCTGTAGGGTTGCTTTTTAAAACTTTTTGTGTAGAACATTTCAAACATCTACCGAAATAGAGGGAATAGTATAATGGATGCCTACACAGCCATCAACCAGCTTCATTCATTATCTGCCCAATTTTATTTCACCTACACCCCTAGCCAACAAACCCAGGGAACTTTGGTGAAAATATCCCCAGACATCACATCATATTACCTGCAAATATTTCAGCACATGTCTCTAGCAGATAAACACTAACCTGATTGTTTTTATACTTAACCTGTTTGTTGGATTATTCATTTTCATGATTGTTCCTACACACACTCACTTCCTTCCTTGGACTACAAACTCCCTGTGTCACAGACCTTGTCGTTCTATCCTGATTGTATACCTGGTTCAGGGCAGCTGCTCAGTAATGGAGTGTAAAGGAAGAAATTTTAAAAAGGAATACAGAATAACATTTGTCATTTGGGAGCCAGCCAGCATCCATTCCCCTTTTTTTGGTAACAATTCCCAGAATTTCCCTCAAATCTCAGTCCCTGTGATTTACGAAGTGTTGGTCTACCGCAGCTCCAGGGGCATCGAATGTGGCTCAGGGCTGACAAAGCAGAGCAGTGGGACCTTCTGGCGACAAAATTGGTGTAGCGATGGGCACAGGACCCAATCCAAAACAATGGGGTGCTGAGGACCACGGGGGGCAGCTGGCAGGGAGGCAAGCACCCTCTCCTCCTGGAGGTGAGCCTAGAAAATGAAAGGCAAACGTCAGTGCAAAGACGGAGCGCATTTGCAAATGGTTCTGACACAAAGAGGGAGGGAGGGAGGATGGAAGGAAATGACACAGAAAGTGGAAGGTATGGAGAAGAAATAAGGGCCTAGAGAGAGCACTCCGGTCCCTGAGGCAGGCCCACCTGGGAAGTTTTAGTTACAGCCCTCAGGGAGCACCAAGCTGGTTTAAACACACTTGGGTTACGTTTTTCAAGAGTTTCCATGGAAAGTTTCTTATTGATTACAGGGGAAGAGGGAGAAGATAAAGAGTAAAGATAAACTCCAAAGCAGCTTGAATGAGAAATAGAATATATTAGTTTTCAGTTTAGTACTTGGTCCAGTACTAAAGTATGCTGAGTTCTCCCGGCAGAGCAAGGCTCCAGCCCTCGGGTCCCTCGTTTACAAATGACGGAGAGCTCGGTGGCGTCCGGATCCCTGTTGAGAAATTCTGTGAGTTAGTGGGCAAGCCTGGGAAAGCATAGGAGAGAGCTGGTCCTCCTTGCTGAAAATAGCATCTGCTTACTGGTGCATCTCCTTTTTGGGTTTAATTAACTAAAACCATTTTATATCTTCCAGGAAAAAAAATAATGACTTCCAAAATGAGAAAGACCCCCCTGCTCAGTATTTCTCTGTTGGGCAGTAGATACTCTGTAGGAAAAATAAGTCTTTCCTTATTCACTGTGGCCCAAGATTGTAATGTCAGCATTATAAAAACCCATTCGGATATTAGGCACGATCAAGAGGGAACCAGAGATAGGCATTTGAAAAATTTTCCCAGCAGAGACTTTGCCTTCTACAAAGAATAAACTCACCTTAGCTAAAATGGAAATCAATTGTCTCCTCTTAAACACACATGTGTCTTTATTTTAAGCTCCTCTTTTTGCAACAGTATAAAAATTTTCACCTGGTTGCAAGACAAATCTCAGAATAATACTTAAAAGGAACAAAAAATTCAGCTATATTTAGAAATCTCTTGGCTTTAAAGTCTGACATAGTTCTTAAATTCTGTTAGGTGAAAATTCATTTGTAGAATTGCAACTAGGAATTTACTTTTATTAAAGCGGGTAAGAATAAATTGGTGAGGAAAAAATGACCTCAAGAGGCATAGAGATAGGTCCTTCAGCTATAGGTGTCCTGTTTGCTATCTACTCTCCCAATATGTCAGAAGGAGAGATACTGAGACAATTAAAGAACCTACTTCCCCATTATGTCCTTCTCCATAGGAAGATGCATGAGCTGGAAAGATTGGTCATGTGAAGGGCACCTTCTCTGATCTCACGGAATCTATATTTATACAAAATTCTGGTTGCAAAGATTCACATAATCTTTCTACGGGGCAGTTTAACAATATAGATTTTAAAACCTTAAAAGTAAGCCTACTCTTTGTGGGATTCAAGATTACTCCAAATGATCCTTGCCACCTGGTATCTACTCCTTTGTGTATTTCCCTCCCACAGCGAATCATGGCTGGGAGATCACACTAGTATCCTGTTGCTGCTATAACACATCACTACGGATCTAGTGGCTTAAAACAACACAGTTTTATTATCTTAGAGTTCTGGAAATCAGAGGTTCAAAATAGGTTGTGTTGGGCTAATACCAAAGTGCCAACAGTAAGCTCCTAGGGAGGATCCGTTTCTTGGCCTTTCCCATCTTCTAGATGCTGCTTACATTCCTTGACTCAAGGCCTCCTTCCAGCCAGCAAACACATCATTCTGACATCTGCTTCTATAAACACATCACTTTCTCTGACTCTCATTCTCCTGCCTCCCTGTTTTACTCATAAGGCCCCTTGTGGTTACACTGGATCCAACTTTATAATCCAAGATAATCCACCCATCTCAAAATCCTAATTTGAAAATATCTGCAACAACACCTCTTTTGCCACAGAAGATAACAGATTCATAAGTTCCATTGTCTGAGGACATTTTTAAGGGATCATTATTCTGCTTAGCACAGTGACCAATAGGAAATGGCGGAAGTAGCAGTATATGATTTCCTTTGCATGGTCATAAAAGGCATTGCAATTTCTGTCAAGCTTTTTGAAATGTTTAGTTCTGGGGAAGTCAGCTTCCATGTGTGAAGACACTCAAACAATCCTGTAGAGAGGCCCACGTGAAGAAAAACAAAGCCTTCCCCCCCACAACTAGCACCAACTTACAAGCCACGTGCCTTATTAGCTATCGCGGAAAGGATCCTCCAGCATCAGTAAAGCCTTTAGATGATTACAACCCCAGCCAACAACTGCCTACAAGCACATGAAAGACCTTGCCTAGCCACTCCAAATCCCTCACCTAATAATAAAGAATTGTTTTCCTTTTATGCCTCTAAATTTTGGGGTGATGTATTACACAGCATATAACTAATACACCCTTTGACCCACTCCTAGAAAGGGAGTCAGTTGTATGTGGAAAGAATTTTGAGGAAAGAATCAGTTATATTGCACAAACAAGTTACATGCATAAGAAATTCTGACTAGAAGTTCATCAGAGTTGTATCCTAGTAAAAACATCAACACTAACCTAAATATTCAGCCATGGGGGGATTGGTTAAATAAAGTGAAACACATCTATATAATGGATGAGCATGTATTTTGTCATAGAACATAAAAATTGTGTTGCAGAACAGTGATAGAATCTTTTAAGTAAAGATCTTAGGAGAAGCTTGCACAACACAAGCAGAGTCTTTCAGGTTGATGCTCAGGTTGAGGTAGGTGCAGCATCCCAGAGATAGGCCCTGGCACTGGTATACTCCAAAGACACCTAGGATTCTGGGAGCCCAGTGTGAAAGTCATTATTTTAAGAGAATCTTTAATGACATATGAATCAATATGCAAACCGAAGAAAGCAGAATATTCCTTTTCACTAATACACCTGTCTACCTTGCCATTTGTGCTTTGGTCTCCCGGTTTTCTCAGCTCTCAGCTCAGATGTTACTTTCTCAGTAAAAACTTACTTGTCTATCCCTCCCTTTCCCTTCATACTCACCCAGACGGGAACAGCTCCCTTTGTTTGATGCCTTCATACGCTCCATACATTTATTTTTGACTGTTCATCACCATCGTTTCATTATTTCATGAATGACTTTCTCCCACACAAGACTGCTCATCTCAAAGTGATTAAAAAAATAAATATCATGTGTATTTGTTTTCTAGGACTAGCACAAGAAAGTGCCTACAAGCTGAATCTAAGTACCAGAAAGTAAGGAAGTGCTAAAAAAAAATCACCACCACCACCACCACAAAAGGATGGGGTTATGTCAAAGGGACACAACGATCTACCTGAAAGAGCTCCAAACAGCCAAAGGTGGAACATTTTGAGCAACTAAATGAATCAGTATTGGATTATAACTCAAAGTGTAAAATAAATATACATTATTTCATCTGATATAAATGATTGAATAAATATATAAATGAGGTAGAAGAGACATATCTTCTTTATAGAAGAGGGCATTAATGGAAAAACTGGGGAAATCCAAATACAGTTTGGAGTTTAGTTAAAAATATATTTAAAAACCTTATCAGGAATAAAAATTTTATTCTGATATGTAACTCAGGAAAAAAATTTTTCACACAATTCTCTAGAAGCAAGTAATTCATATTCTCAAAACACAAGTAGAAAAAGGGGCAATAACCTCATCAAACCCACAGATGATGTCCCGATTGCAATTCAAAGTAACTTGCTGGACAATTTAGCTCTCATTCTATATACATTAGAATCTTCTTGGTAATCTTGTGTAAGACACATTTTTAAAATGCTGCATTCCTTTCCATTCTGCTTTACATATGCCATAGCTGGGAAGCCTATTCAACTTCAAACTGTATTATACTAAGAAAGTATGTTATTTACTTAAAAAAAAAAAAGCTTCAAGTTGAATTAACGGAGACCTAAAACTCACATAATCTACCCAATGCTAATGCAGCTTTAATCCCTTTAGGAAAGATTGTCAAGAGGAACAAAACTTCCAAGAATAAAAAGAGTAAATAATTTAACAAAAAGAAAAAGTCATGTATAATCTTGTATAATCACATTAGGAGAAGACTTCTTGTAAATCTAAACTAATAAGCAGAATAATATTCTTTCATTTCAATGGTACTATTAAAAAGTCACCCAATTTTAAAAATTTCCAGGACTTTAATGGAAGGAGATACTAAAAAAATAAATATGAGTACGTTGTCATTTGCTCAGACAATCCTTTATGCTATCCAAACCACTGCCCTCCTTTGCTGGCCCTTTCCTTCTCTAATTCCTTAAACCCATCTTTCTGCTCCATCTAAAATCAGAGAGTATAATTAGAGGGCATGTGGCTCCACCTTTTATGGAAATAGCTATACTCCTGATTTGCATGTGTTTGGACCCATTACCAGCTGCCTGTAAAAGCAGGAGAGGGATCCGTCCTCCTTGTTATCCAGGCAGATTCTGTTCAAAGCCAAAGATTAGAACAGTGAAAATGGTAGAAAATAGCTCTTTTCTCTGAAAAATACAGGAACAGTTTAAAATGAATAGAAATTAGTGGATCACTGAACTGGAAGGAAACATTATTGCCTGTGAAATAGCCTTGCTCCCACTCAACTTTGCATAACAATATTCAATTTGCTCTTATGGAGCTCCACTTCCAGTCTGCTTCCCAGCCCAAATCAGGAAAGTTCCCCACTGTCCCATTAGATTGATACAAATGAAACGCACAGTGCAACCAAACACACTGAAACTTTAGAGATTTTGTTTTTAATCTAAGCAATTATTTGTGCCATTAACCAGTATAAAATGTCTTCTAACAAGAAAGTGCAAAACAGCAAATGTGCTTTTGAAATATGCAGCACAAGTTGCATATAAATAAGACATTCTAGGCATCTATCTGCTTCAACTTTATAAAGCAGATGTCTGCTGTCCTAAGCAAATAGTTCAAGTTGTTTCCAAAATATGAAAGCAAAAACCTATAGTGGTACCATTTACACACTCATTAGTAAGAGAGGAAATGCATCTGCCTTGGAAAATTGCTGCTCACTAAAAAGCAAGTTTCCCTAGCAACGGCTACATCACACAACTCTTAGACCACTTCTAAGCTATGAGTAATTA